>VDFB02356523.1:0-141834 GCA_007258455.2 Sequoia sempervirens | reverse complement strand
GGAAGCAACTCTAACTAGAATGGCGCCGATGATGGCGAGCATTGGTTAGAGGATCTTCTACTCTAGATACAGAAAGGAACTCAACGTCAAGTATGTGCTACCCAATCCAATGCGGAGTGAGAGGCGACCATATGATGGAGTGAGTACAAAAAGCAAAGCTTGAAATGAAATGCTGAAAGCTGAAACTACTCAACACCCAGAATGTGCTTGCTCACCCAGAATGGGAAGTAGCTACCATAGGGTGGAGTTATAACTATTATAATGACTTTTAATTGAAACAAGCGTTACAAATCAGAATTGAGCAACAAATAAGAATGACTGCCAGTACTACTGTCAGCTTTACAAAATAAGAAGGATTCGCTTGCCAATGTCTTAAGAAGCTGAGAGATTAGCATTACATTATAGAGATAAACCTTTATCTTGGAGAGTCATGCCAAAACAATAGAACCTTCAAGAAGCAATACAAGAATTCTGATTTTTCTGTTACAAATCTGCTCTTAAAGGAAATAACAGCAGTCTATGGAAATGATCATATGCTCATAACTTCCTAACAACTTGCTCAAATGATATGATTTTGATGCACAACACTATCCTTATGAAGGTGCCCAATCTAACACCAAAAAACAGACCCAAAATGCACCCAATGTTTAATACACGAATTCCAATGCCACAAAAAGGTACGGCCCAGCTGAAAGGGGCGATTTTCTTTTTAAAAATAATGCAAGCTCTAAAAATTCTACAAATTGGAGAATGATGGCGTCTAAGCCTTGCAAAGCCAATGAGCTAACACCCACAATGATATTTTTGGTATTTTATGATTTATGAATAAAACATGCAATCTGCTGTCTAGAAACAATGCAATATGCTGAAACTATTAAATGCCAATTCGAATCTAACTATGCAAAGAGCTGAGAACAAAACACACTAAATGCAACTCACAGTACAATGATTCACCACTAGATGTTGTCTTGCAAACACGAAGTGATGCCCAAGCTAGGAGGCCTTCATTCCTCGAAGCAATCCCAGAGCCAATCCGGCAGCATAACAGTATAGTCGACAAAAGATGAAGAAATGATGCACAAGACTCCTTTTTATAAGTTTCGTTTGACTTCACGAAACCCTAAAATCCACTTTTAGGTCAAAACCCTGATCTCCTTAAGAATGGCGTACTTTTCCTTCAAAGCTTAAGATTTGATATTTTAATTAAATATCATACTTTTGATAAATACGCCCTTCAAACCTTGCTTTGACTTTGGCACTAATTAAAATAATCTTTTAATGAGGGCGCCCTCCTCAAAGACCACTTTTAAAAACAATATTAAGTCATTAAATCTAGGCCCATGGTCAACGTTAAAATATAATATTTAAAACGTGACTTTTAATTAAATGACTTAGCTTATCCCTCCGAATGTGCCCTGAAGCCAATACTGAGCAAAACATCTGACCAAACTGAAGCAGGAAGTCAACCGAGGTGAACTCAACTGGAAAGCTGCTAAAAATAGAATTTACTAAAAATAGTAAATTCCAGAAAGTGCTCCGAATGCCGAGATGAACATACCACTGCGAAGCTCTCTGAAAACCCAGAAAGAATCCGCCGTTGAATCCACCATCTCTGAGCAATGACCTCCTCAAAAATAGGAAACCCTAATTCTACCTTCCGACTAGCCTTCGGGTTTCCAGAAAAAGGCCAACGGTCACATGATCGATCAGGTTTGAGTAGGGGACATTACATAAGTCCACCTTTTAAGAACAACATAAAGTTATCTCCCTAGGCCAAGGGGGTCAACTGCAAATTATAACATTAATGCCTTTATTCATGAAATTCACCAATATAAAGTTTTCAGAAGCCAAAACTTGAACTCATTTAATTGCTTCAACTGAAAATGAAGACCTGAACACTGAAAACTGCATACTGCCAAAAATAGAATTTACTATAAATAGTAAACTCCCTAAAATGCCATAGAACCTCCGAAGAAGGAAACCCTGATTTTACCTCAAACAAACCTACGGGTTTCTGGAAATAGGCTAAAACCAAATGAAGAGCCAATGGCCAAAATGGGGACATTACATGATATACTCTTGATAGCATAACTTTTTGAGACTTATCACTAGATTCAAAAGAGGTGATGAAACCAAAGTATGCTAACTTGATGGCTTATAATTGTTAACTCAGAAATAGCAAGTGAATATAAGGTTCAATGTTTTCTTAGTTTCAATGAAGAAAATAGCAATGAGATAGGTTATTTGTAAATGAAATCTGAACCATTGTATCTTAGAGGCTAGAAAATTTAAGACAATTAATCAATAAAATGAACTACAAAGAATGGAGCCACAAGGAGATGGATTCATGAATAGATGTGAAGAGTTTATTCGTTGTTCATTTACAAACTGCTCTTCTGCATGGCTGACCTGTTTAACTTCTTACAAAATAGAACCCAACCTTGACATAAGCTATGTTGAAAGACAAAAGGACAAGAAACAAATCTTGTTACTTCTTTTCTATTTCCACAAGGGTAATTTTGAGGCGCCTTACTGTAATTAATGATTAGGATCTCAAAACAGGATTCTAAGTGTCTATTTTCATCTAATTTGATGCTACATGGAGCATTTGTGGGCATTTTATATTGATATTTTTTCTTTTAATTAATTTTCTAGCATTTCCTTACATCATTTACATTTATTGAAGTGCATGCATGAATATCTTCTATCAGTGTAAATGGATTTTAACTGACAAATTGTATGTAATTGTGAAGTCTTTCATGTGTCCATCGGGGATCAATGACTTTGGACAGACAAATGCAAGCCATATCAAGGTCTGAATCCGTACATTCCTCTTGATTCCTGTTGCATAAAGGATTCTAATATCAAGTGTGAGTTCTCTTAGAATAAGGTGCAAGATGAGTTTTAAATTTCAAGTGGCTCTTTCAGCCTCTCTCGTATTATAGTCTTTATTGATTCTTTGAGTGCTTTCTACGCATTACCTTGGTATTTGGTTGCAAAATATAAATAAATCTGAGTGTAATTTTTCCTCTTTTACTTGCCATCTTTGAGGAACATGTCAGCACACTTATTCTCTTAGGCAATAATGTGATAGTCCAAACCACGTTTCTGATCTACAAAGTACAAAATACAAGTGCAATAATATTATGTTTCAGTATGAAACTAGTAAATACAAGTTATATGATGATAAACAGAAGAAAATTCAAATCCAGCTGCTGTTGCTTTTAGAGTTCATACTTTAGAATCTATTTTTGTTCTTTTTAATTCATAAACAAGCATTCATGCTTGCTTTTGCATCTAGCTCCTTGATAATTCATCTGACATATATTTTCTGGTGGAGCATGGATGCAAGCACTTATGTAAAGGAATGCTAGCATATGATACTTCACTATATTTGCAATTATATTTCGCTTTTGCGAATTCACTTGATCATATCTTAAATTTTTTTACTTGCATGTATCCAACAAAACATATCTACTTGTCATAAATGTATCAATAAGCTAGACTTAAGTGTGGGAGTAGGTTGCAAAATGAGTAAAGAAGTATTTCTTGCGCAAATGAAACATACAGGTTTCTTGGAGGTTCAATCTTCTGCACAGCAATCTGAATTAACGATAGCTTTTGGAATTTAGTTTTGCCAGTAATATTAATTTTTTGAAACTGAATACTCTATGGAATACACCTTTTCGCCAAATTTATGGTGCAATGAATGTGCATTTGCTGCCTATGACAAAGTGGCAAATGCTTCCCTATCATAGGGTTCGGAATTCTGTGATATCCCCAATGGAATATTTTCTAAACTTCTACAGTTGACATAAATAAACATGCATGCTCTGTGCAATGTCCCCGAATTGGAGGTGAAGTAATTTAATTAAATTAATTGATTAAGTTGCCCAAATTAATGATATTTCAAAAGGATAGCTTAATTGATTATTTTAATTAAAATAAAGTAGAAGTATTAAATTAATTATTTATAAAGTTATTCCCATAAATTAATATCAAAATGATGACTTTATATTTAATTAATTTAATAAAAGTGACTAAACAAAATATTATATTATAAAATCACTTTGGAGAATAAAATAATATTATTTCTAGAAGCTTCCTGGAAGTCAATGAGAATTCTTTATAAGGAGCTCAATGCAAGCCATTTCATCAGGTCTTGAGTTATTCTATTTTCATACCTGTGTGGTAAAAAGCTGCATGCTTGCATTGCTCGAGGGTTTGAATACTTTAGGGTACCTATTTCGGTTTGTGAAAGATCAACCCTAGCTGGAAATTGTGGAGGAATCCATCCAGGGTTTCTACAGGTGCTTCATTGGAGAATTTTGATAGGTGCAATAGCTGATGTATTATTGCCCTTTTGACAGGAATTGTGGTTTGATGCAATAGTTGGTTTATTATTGCATTGTTGATTTGCAGCAGCTGGTTTATTGTTGCAAACATTATTTCATTGGAGATTTGCAGCAGCTGTTGTATTGTTGCATTTTACCTGAGAGGAAGTTTCATCTTGCTGTTTCGATTGTCCAAAAATTTAATAGTCTTGGACCAAATTTTTGGTAGCTTAAGAGGTTCGATTTCTGGAGAAAAAGTATAGAACCAATTTGGAGAAGTATTTTAGTTTCTGGAACAAATCGATTATATTGGAGGAATTAGAATTTTGAAAGGTTTGCATTTAATTGAGGCATTTTGAAGATCTTTGGCAGTCATTCTTGAATTCGATTTTAGGGAGAAGCTTTGAAGAATTTTGGTGTTATTGTGCTGAATCGAATTGACCATTTTGAAGCTCGATTTTGTTGGCAATCATTGGCACAACTTCTAGTAGAGCAGCAGGTTCGATTTTGACGGATAAAATCTTGCAAATAGTCGATTTGAATTGGATACTTGGGCGCAACCATTTAGAGGACAATTGAGTCGATTTTGAAGAAGATACGATTGGTTTTGCATTGTGGAGTTGCTACACCAAGTCGTCATCCCAGGTTCTTTATTCAGTCATAAACATTGCATTTAGATTTGAAGTCGTATTGTTCTGGTAGTCGCTGCTATCTCAGCAGTTAGGAGTCACATTTCAAATATAATAAATATTCAATATTGCATTAAGTTGCTGTCCTCAACAACAGTATAGATTGCATCTAATATATTGCTGCCTTAGCAGCATTGTGCATTGGCGTCACATAGTGCATAGCTGGGTCTTTTATACTGAAAGTCGTTTACTTTGGAGGGCTATCAGAATTTGTGAATTTTCAGTATTGTAAGTAGTTGCAAAATTATTCAATGGAACATTAGAATGTATGGCAACTGTTTGTCAAAATGACATGATGCTGTAGCTGTAAGTTTGCATTAGTTTCAGTCATACAACTGCATTGGAAAAATCAAAGAAATATTGCATTGCATTTTCCATTTTCAGTATTTAGAATATTGCATTTAGAAGCCTTTTATTCATGGTGTCATCAAATACATCGAAATACAAAGGAGAAAACAATAAAAAAGCAGTTGAAGAAGTTACAAGCAAAGTGTTTGACGAAATTCTGGAGCTCCAAAAATCAGAAAATTTAGATAAGATTTGACAAGGCTTCTTACACTCTGATACCACTGTAAGAACCCCTGCTAATTCTGATCTGAATTTTTCAGTTTGTGATGTTTGACATTTTGTCGAACACTCTGCATGCAATCTGATTTTCTGAGTATGTTGATGGTTTTGGATGTTTGTTTGATGATTTTTGCTTTATTTTGTTGTGCAATGACATACAATAATAACATACAAATATATAAAGCAACACCATAGAAAGGGACTCTAATTGCTTCTTATTTCTCCTTAAAACAAAGTATATCAGACCTAATGAAGTTCTGATCTGAGTACAACAACAAGCTATTCAATTCTGATTTTCACACCAAAAGGAAGTTTATTGACAAGGCAAACATACCCGGTTACAATGAAGTGATATTGGACAATAAGAGCAATGATGTGAAGAAGATAATGGCTGGATATGGACTGATTTTCAGAGTATTTTTAGACCAGCAACTCCTCCAATGCAAATCTAGAAATGAAGCTCAAAATAATGCCCTTATCAATGTTAAAAACTCCTCCAATGCAAATTGGCTAGGGAAAATATGAAACCCTTGAAACCCTAGATTGAAAATAGGTCCAAAAGATGCCGAATGTAGCCTCAAAACCCTTGCACCTGCAATCTGAAATAATGATACTGAAATTTGAAGCTAAAATCTGCGGTTCCTCCATAACCCTAGTCACCCAAAATAGAGGAAAAATCATATAAAATCAGGGACAGCTCCAAAAATTATGAAACCACCTTCAAATGATGCCAAAAAGTCCCTAGATCTGGTCATCCAAGGTAGAAAATGCATAAAAACTCTTTGGCACTCCAAATTTGCAATTTAACTCCAAAAATGATGAAATATACCGAGCCAATTTTTTTCGTTTTTCAATTAACAATTTCTCAGATTACAAATTACAAGCAGTGCACCCGTTAAGGTTAGATGAGAAAACCAAAACGTGCAGGAAAACAACTCTAACCAGAATGGCGCCGATGATGGCGAGCATTGGTCAGAGGATCTAATTGAGACTGCTTAAATTGTAACTCTAACCAGAATGGCACCGCTGAAGGTGAGCATTGGTCAGAGGGTCTTCTATTCTACTTGCAGGAAAGAACTCAACGTCAAGTATGTGCTACCCAATCCAATGCGGAGTGAGGGGCGACCATATGACGGAGTGAATACAAACTACTGCTTGAAAGAAAATGCTGAAAGCTGAAGACTCTCAACACCCAGGATGTGCTTTCTAACCCAGAATGGGATAGTAGCGACCATAGGGCGGAGATGGATTACATACAATATCAAAATGCTGAAAGAGAGAACATTACAATCTGACTGAGCAAGAATCTAGGACCGACAGTACTACTGCCAGCATACAATTAAAAGATGACTACTTGCTACCAATTACAAATCAGCCTTTGAGAATATTGCAATAATATTGAAGCATTCAATGATTGCCAAGAATAAAGCTTAAACTTGCATGAAAAGAAACGGATCCAACCTCTTTAAATCTGTGCAATCTTCAATGATGTCTCCGTGAAGACTTTAAGAGTTCCCAACGACCATCCAAGAGCCAAAGTGCAGATCCCTGTATGCTGTTATAACAGTACTGTATCTTTTCTTCATAAACCAGCAATACAGACTTATAAAATAGATCAGATCTCCCTAGAAACTGATTCAAATGACTAGATACTGAAGGCAAAACACCTTTAACAAGGAGGCGCTCAAACTAGAAACACAAAATAGACTTGAAATGCCACTTATATAAAATGCACAAATCCCGAGATCTTGTGAATGGTACGGCCCAGCTGACAGGGTCGACTTTACTTTAAAAATCATATACACCAATGAAAAATCTGCAACTTGTCACACAATGGCGCCTAGACCAAGGGAAGAGAATAGTCCAATACCCACAATGAAATGTTTTGTATTTTTTGAGTTATGAATGTAAACACAAATCTGCTAAAGCAAAATACAGAAAACAGAAATCTCTAACATGCCAAATCTGATCCTAACATATGAATGCTGATTACAATGCACGAAGTCCAAAGTACTCATAACTAGACTAACAATCATCACTAGTCGTTGTCTTACAAACGAGAAGAGATGCCCAATACTAGGAGGTCTTCATCCCTCGAAGCAATCCAGAATCAATCCGGCAGCATAACGGTGTAATTTCCAAGATGAAGCAAACTGATGCACAAGCCCTCTTTTTATAAGTTTCGTTTGACTTCACGAAACCCTAAAATCTTCTTTTAGGTCAAATTCCCTGATCTCCTCAAGAGGGCGTACTTTCTCCTTCAAAGATTAATAAATGATATTTTAATTAAAAGCCAAGCTTGAAAAGTGCGCCCAACATAAGCTTGCTTGACTTAGGCAATAATTAAAATAATCATTTAATGAGGGCGCCACCCTCAAAGGCCCCTTTTTTAAAACATCTTTAAGTCATTAATTCTAGGCCCAAGGTCAACATTAAAATATAATATTTAAATGTGCCTTTTAATGAAATAACTTAGCTTATCCCTCCGGAGGTGCACTGAAGCCAAAACTGAGCCAAACATCTGACCACTGAAACAGGAAGTCAACCGAGCTGAACTCATCTGAAAAGCTGCCAAAAATAGAATTTACTAAAAATAGTAAATTCCCAAAAAGTACTCTGAATGCTGAGACGTACATACCACTGCGAAGCCCTCTGAAAACCCAGAAGGAATCCGCCATTAAAACTATCATCTCCGAGCAATGACCTCCTCAAAATTAGGAAACCCTAATTTTAACTTCCGACTAGCCTCCGGGTTCCCAAAGAAAGGCTAACGGTCACTGAAAATGTCAGGCTTGAAAAGGGGACATTACAAATGGGTTCAAACCCTAGTTGGAAATGATATTTTCCTTCGAAACCTAGCTGATTGAAGCTCCTCAAATAAGCCAAACCTGCAAATAAGCTCAATGATGAATCTTGGATGAATCCACCTCTCAAGTAGAGTTGGGTTTTCGTCCAACCTACAAATCTCCAAGGGTTTTCGTCCTCAGAGTTAGCTGCAACTGAATCATCAGCTGAAGATAGAGAAAAATCAAGTTTATCAAATCCACAATATGCCCAAATGATCAGCTCTCATCTCCTTTTAAAGAAACCTTTGATCTTCTAGAAAGATCCAAAATAACCTCTATAAAGCTTCTAGAAGAATATTTTAATATTTCCTAAAGTGACTTTATATTATTATTTTATTTTTCACTTAAGTCACTTTAAAAATATTTAATAAAGTGACTTTATAATATTTTATTCTTTTATTTAAGTCACTTTAATTAAATTAATCAAAAGAAAGTTACCTTTATGATTTAATTTATTTAGATAATTTTATAAATAATTAATTTAATATTATTCCCTTATAACTCCTAATTTAGTCTCTGGGAATAAAATAGGCTAGGTACCTCCACCAGATGATCACTCAAAAAATGGGGACATTACAAATTCACATAAATGACAATTTGTACATTTTTCCAACTTAAGGAATTGAATATGAAAATTTCGCAAGTAGAGACCTATGCTTAAATCCATCTGTTCAAGTGTCTAACATCATAGAATCATGAGAAGCGCACTCTATAAAGAGATTTACAACCAAATTAAAGTTCAAACAAACTACTTTCTCTTACCTTTCAAAATCTATTTTCTCTTCAAAATGATGCATTATTTTTCAAACTATAAGTTTCGTTGCATCGCAAAATCACTCAACCACACATATGAATCACTACCATTACTTAAACTAACATTATAAATTGCACTCAAACTGTTTTGAATTTTCCTTAGTTTATGGTCGATGGAAAGATTAGAATGTTATAGTCTACAATCTAAATGTTAGTTCTTTTGTAACAAACTAAAGTGTGAATATTTTGGAATAATTATTTGTTGTGATTTCCCTGGGTTCATACTATGCAAAGATGAATTCTAAAATAATATTATTAGAGTAGTTTCCATGAAGAGTTCAATGCATACATATGCAATTTGGAAATAATTCATAACAACAAACAAGTGAACTATTTGACAAAATGCTTGCATCTGCCAAAATTTGAAAAATTGTAAAAATTCAATCAGTTTGGGCAAGGGTCTTTATACGAATCTTGGAGCTTCATATCTATACAGTGCCATGAATAGTGACATCCTAATAGACATGTGGTAAGTGGAGTTATAACAATACTCACCAAGGTGCAACCATTTCACCCCTTCATTCTTCTGCCCTGATATGTAATTTTGAAGATACCCTTCCACCCACTTGTTCACTATTTTTGTGTACCCATTGGTTTGTGCTAGTACTTGAAGTGAGCTCAGTCCCACTCAATCTAAAAAAATATTGCAAGAAAATACTTGGGAACTTGTTGTCCCTGTCACTCACTATGCTCCTAGGCATCCCATGAAGCCTAAAAATCTCTTTGAAAAATAAATCAGCTACCTGTGGTGTTGTATATGAAACTCAAATGGAAAAGAAATGAGAAAATTTTCTCAATCTATGAACAACATTGTAAACAAAATCTCTACCTTGAACCTTTGGTAGCCCAGTGATAAAATCCATAGATATACATTTCCCATTTCTGATTGGGAATAAGCAGGGGCTACAACAACCTAGCTGGATAGGTATGCTCATTTTTGTTGTGCTGGCATGTGGAACACTCCTTGACATTCTTAAGGACCTCATTTTTGATTCCTTTCCAAGTAAACCTCTCTTGGATCTGTCTATATGTTTTGAAAAACCTCAAGTGACCAGCCATAGATGCATCATAGAAAGTTCTCAAATTTTTTGCTTTAATTCCCGATATAGGTACCAAGTAAATCCTCTCCTTATAGAAGATCAGCTCATTAATTACCTTGTACCTGTCATCTTGTGTGGTACCATCAAGAATAATTGTAGCCCAATGATCCTTAACATAATCTGTTGTAATCAACTCTCTCCAATCAACATATATCTTAATTAAAGAGCACAAGTAAGGTCTCTTGGTGTAATGTCTCTTCTATGGAACACTTGTAAAAGATTATTTAGATTTGCAATATATTTGATAAATGAATAATCTTTAGATAATTGATAAGTAGATAATCTTGTGTTAGATGGATATCGAATAGTATAAATTATTAGAATTCTTCTTTCAATATAAGTGTAATTTTGATAAGATCTTAATTCTTGACAAGAAGGAATCAAATTTACCTTCTTGAAGATAGTTCAACATGGAAGATTCTATTGAATATTATTTTTATGTAAATTCCTTCTTGATAATGCCTCTGATTACGTGAGTATTAATTTGATCCTTGTCTATATCCAATTTTCTGTTCCTGAATTCTTCACTAAAACCATGCATTGGCTTTGAATATATATCTGCCTATATATCATCGATTTATAGGCCTTGAATGCTTTTCTTGATTGATATCCTTATATTCGTGCATCTTACCTTGGAGTCCTTTTTGATTTATGTACTTAAAACATATATCTCCATATTATAAATTTCTGCTGATATCGAGTGATTCCACAATAGGAAAAGTCAGTAATAAAAATAAGTCTGAAACTTGCTTGTTTCTACTTCACATTCCTTATGTCCTTTTATATCATTATTCCTCTACGTGAAGGAGATGTCTCTTCAAAAGGAGATAACCTTTTATAAAGTCATGACCCTTTATAACCAATCAGTGCTTTTTACTAATCATCACCTTTCGTTTGATTAATTCTAATGAACTTTTATTACTCCATAAACCATCACAGCCCTTTGCAAATGGAAATCATTGCTATTTTGTAAACTGCAGCACTGCCTTCATAAACTTCAGTGCTGCCTTCTATGAAATACAATCTTTGCTCCTTTATGAAATATAATCGCTCCTTTATTAATTATCAATATGATTTTCTCATCTTTAATATATTCACTGCCCATAAACGATGTGTTATATCTTACTTGGGTGATTTAAAATATATTTAAATATGTGCTGTCTTCACAAGTCAGCCAATTATTTTGTCTTTCATAATGCGAAAAGTCTTCAAAGGAAGTCGGTCAACGTTTGTTTCGCCAATACAAAAGTGGTCGGCTATCATTAATACAAATGAATGAAACTCTATTTCATCACTGCGATAGACATCATGAAGTTCTTGTTATTCTTGATTGCTTAAAATGAAATTATGCTTTTTGGTTAGTTTGTGAGGGGTTATTACACTTGGACAATGCATCAACAACAATATTTTTCTTCCCTTTGACATACTCAATGTCAAAGTCATAAGCCTGCAACCTACTCACCCATTTCTTCTGCCTATCATTAAGATCCTTTTGACTCAAGAAGTTTTTGAGGTTATTACGGCTTGTTTTAACGATGATTCTTCCTCCAACATCTCCTTGTCATATATCAAGTAACTCCTCTCAACACCCTTAAACTTCCTTCTCCCAAAAGCAATTGGATGCTTATCTTGCATTAACATGACACCTATTCCCTCTCCAGAAGCATCACACTCCAACTCAAAAGGCATGGAGAAGTTGAGAATAGCTAACACTGGGCAAGTACACATAATCTGTTTGAAACGATCAAAGCATTGTTGTGCTACTTTTGACCAAACAAAAGCTCCTTTTTTAGTTAAATCTGTGAGTGGAGCTACCATCTGTGAGAAGCCCTTAACAAACCTCTTGTAAAAACTGCTTAACTCAAAAAATCCTTTGAGTTGTGAAAGATTAGTGGGTGGTGCCAATCCATGATTGTCTTGATCTTGTCTCAATCTACTCTAACACCCTTAGAGCTAATAATATGGCGAAGGTAAAGAAGTTCAGTCATACCAAAATCACACTTAGACTCCTTGGCATACAAAGATTCCTCCAACACATCCTCAAGGTGTCTCATGTGCTCATCCCAAGACTTACTAAAGATAAAAATATCATCGAAGAAGATAAGAATAGACTTTCGGAGCTGAGTATCTCGTTGGAAAGCTGGACCAACTGCGAAGAGATTACGTTAGACACATTTCCTTGGATTCATCTGTTTGAACCTCTGTAAACTTGGGCGCCCTTCTTCACCTGGGGCGCTCAAACTTCCAACACTTAGTCATTTTCATTTTTCTTTTGACTTTCTCACCAAGCTTGAAACCTTCATTCTGTATGTTCGTCTTCGATCTGAACTTTCTAGAGATTGGACAGTTGGATAATTTGACAAAGGCAGGCATGTCGAAGCTGGCTGAACACTAAAGAGATTGAGCATATTTTTGAACCCTAATTGCTGAATTAGCCCCTTCAAAAAGCTGGGCGCCCTTCTTCACTAGGGGCGCCCACTTTATCCAGACTTAACCAATTTTTGATAAATTTCACTTCTTTCCACTCTGGCTTCAGTTTGAATACCTCATGTTTGATCTCGAATTCTGGGTGACTGGATGATCTGATGACTGCATCGTTGAATTCGTTGCGAAGATGGCAGAGAACTGAGCAATTTTGGTTGGAAGAGTAAACTCTGATTTTATCATTTGGTGCCCTAAAAAGATGGGTGCCCATCTTCACCTGGGGTGCCCAAGTCAAGCAGTCTTGGTCAAAATCTAGTAAATTTCACCTTCCTTCTTGATTCAACATGCATGTTCATCATTTCGTCTTTTGTTTGATGCTTGATCATTGAATCTGACACCTGGCAGCTGACTGACCTCCATTGATGACCTCGGAGCTCCTCATATACTTCTGAAAAAGCATAATAGACCCACTAGGGCAAAACTGATTATTTTAAGATCTTGACTGCACCACCTTGATATGGACATATTTTGAACCAAGCAAAATCAGTTTGGACTCTGGCGGATGAACTTTCTATTTTTAGAGAATTTTGCCAGTATCCGTTTCGAAAGAAACCCAGAAAAACCCAGAAAAGTTACTATTTTTAGGAAATTTTTAAAAATAGCAATTTTCCTAAAATTTAGGGATGAAAAATTGAGATCTGGGTTTTGTAGGTTAAGCTGCTCTGAGTAGACCCAGATCGTCATATTTTGAAAATTTTGCATTTTAACCCCTCATGCAAGACATGCACACCCAAATTTTGACCTTTTTGAGTGATTTAACAAGACTTTTACTCATTTCTTCAAAATGTCTAAGTGTAACAAAAATTTTAATTTTTGGGGTACAACATTGTCTACCACTTCTATTTGGCCTATGTCTCAATCTAAGGTCCATGTAGTCTTGGAAAGACATTTCATCCTAGAACTCAAGTCTTGAATTCCTCCATTCCTCTAAAATTGGATCTTGTAACTCCTATTGTGTGGGTTTTGCTTCAATTTGTGGGTTAATCCTTGGTGGAAAGTTAGGCATGAGGGATGTAGAGTTGTCTATTTTAGTTCTTGCATGCTGATTTGCAGCCCTATTATTCACCGATCCATCCCTTTTTCCATTGTTCCTTTCATGCCTATTATTACCACCATGGTTTCCCCCATTGTTTCCACCATTGTTCCTTGCATTATTCCCACCATTGTTGTTATTTCCCAACATATGTTGGTTCATTAATGCCGCCATTGGCGCTAAACTTTGTTGTAAATCACGTTGTCCTCTAGCAAGATCATTCAACATCTCTTTGGTTCATGTCATTCTTTGTCACCCATATTAAACATGCAAATATACCAATCTCTGTTTGATCGCTAAAATTGGGATTAGACTTGTTTCTTCTCATATTATAATGATGAGTAAATGGAGGCTGCATTACTCATTCCATTGTCATTCCACTGTTTTCAATAAACCCTCCTGGATGGCAGGATACTTTAGCTCTAATACCATTGTAATATGCACCCTATATTTTTTTTTGTATGTTTGTTTTTCGATATGTTTTTTGTAGTTTGGTTTTGCAATATAGACAAATAACAACAATAACATCCAATAGAAATATTTGCAATGGAGCTGAAACTCACTATTTTAGAAATATTCATAAATTGAAATCCTTTCTAGATTTGCTACAGCCATAGCATTTTCATTACAATAGGGTTTAAATATCATATAGATGACTACAATGCACTTCTTATGGCATATTAGACATACCCATTAGCTGCTGTTGCAAAAGTCTAAAAACTGAACTTGGACCAACAACCTTGAATGACCATCAAAGCTTGATATCTCCTTCAAATTGCCGCTGTTTGCTTCTAAGTGTGTTTCTGAGTCTTCTACTACCTTAGGTATCACCAACCTTGACAAATTTCACCCCAAAACTTCGGGCGACTCACTCCCCAACTCCCACGCCCCTCTTTATATGGTATAACCAGCCTAGGAAAGGGTAGGACCGGCAAATGGAGGTAGAAATATCAAGTTTGTTGCCTTCAAATTTGCTGATAAGAAACTCTTCAATCTGCCATGCTAAATTTTCTTTGAATCCCTCAAAAAATTTGCTAAAACTTAAATAATATAGCTCCTAAATGACCTTTGAAATGAAGACATCTGCTGAATCCACTAGGAAACTCGAAGTGGATGTTCTCTGTAAGGGTTTTTGTCCTTACAGAGCCATGGAAGAACGCTGGTTCAACCTGTATATTTCTCAAGTAAAAAATCCAAGCATCAACCAAAATGACTTTTCAATGCACTTTTATACTCGTTCAAAAAGCCCACACCCACCTTGGGTAAATAAACATTTCGTTTAAATTTAATAAATTCCCTTATGTCTCCCATAAAGCCGTACACTTTTCAAACTCACTTAAACTTACCTTTTAAACACTCGTTATGTCCCCAAAACGCCTTTTAATAAAGTCACTTTTTAAAATATTAAAATAACATTAAATATTTAATTTAACTTGTATTAAGGTTATTTTAAAGTAATTCTCTAGGCCATAAAATATCACCAGATAAACATTAAATGCCATAATTGAACACCTTGAGGAAAATTCGACACAAAATGCCAAGTTGGTGCCGAGGAGGCGACTTACTAAAAATAGTAATTATTGGGTCAAGTGCCTGAAAATGCTCTGAAGGGTGTCAAAAGATCCTTCTATAATCCCGAAATTGCTGCCACACCAAGAAATACCAAAGTTTGACAACATAGTTTCCAAGAGCTGAGGAGCCCCCTAACCGAAGCACATTAGCCTACGGGTACCTGAGGAATAGGCTAATCTTGATAACACTGACATAGTTTAGGAAGGGGACATTACATCGCAAATTGTATGAGGTGAATGGGATCTATTGTAGGTTGGTGCCTACCAAGATCATAAGATATTTTAATATCAAATAATATTTTTCCTTGGTTTTCTCCCGTAAGAGTTTCCATGTAAATCATGTGTTCTTGTGTTGCATATTTGTAAGATCTTATGTGAATGATATCGTGCAATTGATATTATTGTGGTTGTTAGTTTGAAAAAGTAAAAGATTTTATTATACCGATTCACCCGGCCCACCCCACACCCCCCGTCTTCTGAGTATAATTGTGTGCCCATCACCTTGCATGTAGAGGTACATGGACACTCTATGCCGAGGCAATGTGAAGTGGAGCATACCTCACTTGCACATCCTTTGGGAAGATGAATGTCATGTCCCCAAAACTGTAACCTCGAAACATAAGTATTTAAATACAAATAAAATAAATTTCTGAAACTTAAATATAAATAATCACAATTTAAATATTATTATAAGTATAATTATCGGAGATAATATTATTATTATGACTATGGAATACAATATTATAATTATTAAAATATGAATGTTAATAAATTAAATATTAATAAATAAATGTAAGTATACATGAATATAAAATCTGTTATTACTATCATAGTAAGTAAAGACTAATATAAAAGAAAAGAAACAAAACAAATATATAATTCCAAAAGTCAAAAGTACCACGGTTGTATGACAGCGATGGTATTTCATAACCCTTGGATTAGTTCCCAAAAGGCAGCGATACAAAAGACATGACTATTCAATGGCTGCCAACATGGAAGGGTGTAGTGTTCCACCACTCTGCTGATTGGGTTTCACTGTGATTTTTGTATGTCTGATTTTTTTGTTTTCAATTGATATTCTTTTTTTTTTTGTGTTTTTGCATTTGATGCCAATAATGCTAACAATTCTAACAAGCATTTACATGCAATAGGAACTTTAGATAAACTAATCTACTAAAACCATTCGAGTAATGACTCAATTCAAGTGCCAAATATACTTTCTTCATTACATAATAGGTTGCATACAACATATAACATACATCTTTTCAAAAGCTAGATATATTGTCTACTAAACTTTAACTTACAGCCTTGTAACTCTGTGAATAGTGATTTGCTACAGTACCCGACCTTAGTAAATTGCTCACACAACATTAAATACGAATTTCTCCCACCGAAATCTGGATTGGAAGTCTTCTTAGGGTAAGGGCGCCCACTTTTGGAGTGATTGCAGCTTCTAAAGGGAGGCGTTTCTTTTTCTCCTTGCTGCTACAAACCCTCAAGTATGGTGGTTGGCTGTAGGTGTCAAAACCATCCACAAAACCTTCAAAAAATGCAAACAACTTCTTCGTGGTTGAAAATGGAGTCACAAGCAGCAATAACCTCCTCTGGAAATAGCTCTAACAACTTGAAATCAGCAATATATAGCTCCCAAATGAAACAACCAAGCTCAGATCTGCAACTTTAAGGTGGTATTTCACACCATCAAGAAGCACAAATTCGAACAACAAGCCCCCTCCAGGCTCACCCACTGCAGAAATCAGGAACCCTAGTTTCCCTCTTTCCCAAACTCCAACTCACAAGCTTCAATCAACAAAAACATATCATAACATAAGGAGGTCGAACTTTCTCTTAGTCTTTTATAATTTCTCATTGAAAACACTATTCATTAAAATGGCACTATTCACTTAAGTTATGTTCTTTTTCACTTTATCAATGAATAGTAACTGAAAAATATAAAGTGACCCCTTTAAAAAATAGACACATGGTCCCTAAGCCTGAGAAAGTGAAATAATGGTGAAGACCATAATTTTAAGCTCCATGTCATGTCCCCTTCTCAGTGACATCTCTCGGAGTACAGGATTGGCCTATCACACGACCCTCGTAGGCCGATAGACTGGATAGAGGGTCACTTCGGAGCTTGGGTCAGCTTTAGTTGGCAGAGTTTGATCAGTAGGCTTTCGTTTGGGCTCGATCGGAGACTTCTTGCAGAATTGCTATTTTTAGCAGTTCCTGGCAGGCAGCGTGGGACCCCTGCTATTTTTAGCAGTATGGCTTTGGCAGCGTTCAGAATCACTTCAGTGTTCGTCAGTTTCAGACGGGACAGTCATTGGATGAGTAGCGAGAGAAATATTAATATTTAATTGCATTAATTAAATATTAATTATTTAATGATTATAATATAAAGTTATAATATTAAATTATAACTGAAGTGATTCTTCTTGAGGGGTGCGCCATCATCAGAAGGGGCCAAAATTGACATTTAAAATTATATTAAAATATTTAGCTGAGACTATGGAGAAATTAAAAGAATTACAAGTGAATATTTTAATGAAACCCTATTATTAAGGAAATCGCACTTTTGAGCATATTAGTGCATTTGCCTTGGGTTTTGTGCCATTATGAGATTATTGAATTTGAGAACTGATCAACTTTGATCTGAGCAAGAAACTTTAGGGTTTCAAGTTCGAATTCCTTGGGGAACGAGCCATCTCCACTAGAAGCAATTCAGAGGGTGTGAAATACCACTTGATTTATTGCAGCAGAGGTTTCTTCAGGCAGAGGAAATTACAGAGCTTCAGAGATTATTCATTTTACAGAGCTTCAGCATATTCAATCATTCAGAATACCTTCCATTCATCTAGGTGCCCATATTCAGAGATCTGGAGATGCTACAGAGAAGGCCGTACAAATTCATTAATTGCTGGTTCTGACACAGCTGTACCTGTACCAGGCCGTACTGCACCAGCAAGGACGTCTTCTTCATCTCAGAACAAAACGCCTATCCCTTTGACTTCCAGTTGGCATCATTAAAGGCGTTGGGGTTCCAGAAGGCATTGAAGATCACCAGACAGGAGGAGAACAGGGAGATCATTGCAGCCGTACCATTTTCATCAGAATATTTATTGCTGTATCAAAAATCAGGTTTTCACAAAATCGTTACCTTTTACTTTGCATGTTATCAGATCTTCAATGTAATCGTCTCAGTAGAATAATAAGGAATCTGGCATCTATATTCTCAAAGGATTTCTTAGTTTTCAGAGTTATACAATTTTTAGTGAATTTATTTCAAGTTATTGCAAAAATTGCAAATTTCATTTATTGTTCAAAAACCTCAAAAAAGCATCAAAAAATCAAAACCGTCAGAAAAACCTAAAAACAGTCAGATATAGAGATTTCGGGGAAACTAGGGTTTCTACACTCCAATAACACGCCAAACGCACAAATTCACCTCGTCACCATACTCCGGATACCAAAACTGCATTTGACCGACCAAGTGCCCAATTAGGTGACCCCCTAACCAAAACTATTAGCCTACGAGGGTCGATGTAATAGGCTAATCCACTGATTCTCAGAAGATTAATTAGAAGGGGACATTACAAAGGGATGCAACCCTTCATCCAACCAAACAAGTATTTAAATCCACAAGTAGCCAAAAGAAAGGCATCAGATGGGAAATAGGAAGGAAAAGGGAGAGAGCAGCCAAATAAGACAAAATTTGTCTTACTCAAAAAGGAGATACTTGTCTTACTTATGTAAAAGGAAGAAAGGCATCAATAAAAGGAAGTTCTGGAGATCGATGGCTGTAACGAACCGGACTAATTTTTTTTTGATTTTTTCAAATGCAATTACAATCAACACGCACCCGTTAAGGTTAGCTCTAAACCAAAACGATGCGGAAAGCAACTCTAACCAAAATGTACACCAGGATCCCGATGTGGGCAAGGTGTGAGCATTGGTCAGAGGGTCTAATGCAAATGCAAACTGGAAGGGAACTCTAACTAAGAATGCGTTTGGGAAGACGAGCATATGGTCAGAGGATCAATGCATGATGAACTGAAGTAACCCTAACCAAGAATGGCGCCGAGTGATGGCGAGCATTTGGTCAGAGGGTCCCTATAACTACTAACTGAAAGTAAATAGGCAGCAAGCCAGCCTCTTCCACTTATTCAGTGGGAAGTACAATAAATTCAAAGAGAAGAAATGAGAAGTCCTGACAGTACTACTGTTCAGCTTACAATGAATTAGAGAACCTCCCAGAATCACAAGATTAGAAGCTTTCAATGCTGCAATAATTATAATTATCTCTCCAACACTCTCAACCCCTTTGAATATTAACTCCTTAATCAACTACTGAATTTTTCCCAAGTCTGATATGATTGATTTTGACAGAAAATGCACAGACCAGCAACACAACAACTTACTAAAATGCTCACAAAACACTCAAAACTCACCCAAATCATATGAAACTATTGTACCCAAAACCAAAATTTTTGCTTCATCAAGGCATTTTGTTTAAAGAGTCTAAATCTTGCTAAAATGATGTCAAGTATAGTTTTTGGGCAATATCAAGCATGGAGTTTTGTCAGTAGTTTGTCAGTTAAAGTTAGTTTTATTGATCAAAACTTGAATCAGAGACTTGGAACAGAGCATTTCACAATGGAGGAGCGTTTCGCGACAGCATTTCATGTTGCACATGGTCATTTCAGTGGTCAAGATGGAGTTTTTAGTGATTAAATTATGAGGATTTCTTAGAGAAAAGCAAGAAAGCGCACTTGTAGCCCAGGGGCGCCCTTCTTTTTGAAGGTCAAGATCTTGTTGAAAATGCTCATAAATACAGTCAAACTCTTCAGAATTGGTCTGGTTATCCGATGAGCTATACAGCAAGGCTTTCTGAGACCCGTAACTCTGGCAACTGACGATAGCAGTTGAAGATTCCAAAGTTTCACATGGCAGAAACTTGTCCTTTTCCAACAAAAACGCGCTTGTAGCTTGAGGGCGCCCTTCTAGAAGGAGGTTTGGATTTTGGTTTTTCTAATAACTGATGTAGTCAATCTCTTCACGACTAGTCTGCTCGTCCAACGAACTATCAAGCGCAGTCGTCCGAGTCCCAGAGCTCCGGTAGCCGACATCTGAAGATGAGCTTATAATGGAGTTTTCACGTCTTTCAGCTTCTTCATTGTATTTCCAGCGCAACTATAGCTCAGGGGCGCTGGTTAAAATGACCCTTGAGATGGTCAAATTTGCTGATGAGGTCTTCCTGACATCAGTATTACTCTAGTCCAGCTCCACAATGCACCAAGTTGCCTGTCGATCCGACATTCCGGGTGATCGTGGCAGAGTTTCTACCAAGCACGTCATTTCACGGGCGGACTGACATATCAATTTCATTGTGTTTTTACAGGCTAGAGGCGCCTAGCCTTTAGGCCTGTCAGATGAGGTCGTTCGCTTTCGAAGTCTTCACGGGATTCAAGCATAATTACTTTATCTATCCAACGAGCCCTGCCATCAGCTTCCAGGATTTGGCAGTCGCTCGTACGTGCGAGGTCTTTGGCGAAGTGTTGAAAGGTCTTAGAAGCAGTTTTCTTGCTTCGTCGCCTCTAGAGACTTCTCTTGTCAATCCTTCTGGCTATCCGTTAAAACAAACGTGGCTCGAATCGGGGCATCCTAGCTCTCAATATCGAAGGACAAAGTAGGGTACTTGGATGAAAGTTCAACTTTCGTCAAAACGCTGCCAATGCAACTGAAGGCCAGGGGCGCTTTTACTTTTGAGGCCCTTAATGCAATTTCCAGATGCCGTGCGTATATCCGTTGGATGCAGAATGTCTCCTGTCATGCAGTGAACTTGGTTTCCTGTCAGTAGGGTTCACCGTTCGCCGTCAGCAGCTATTTGAAGTGTCAAATGGCAGTTTAAGAAAATGGTTTTAAGTCTGGACCCTATAAATGAATTTAATCAAGGGCGCCTAATTTTTTGAAGTGTCAAACGATGGATTTTGCAGTGTTGACTCCCAGCAGACGTTTCTTCTTTGCTTAGCAGGCTTCGCGATGAATATCTCAGTTCAGTCTTAGCATCATCCGGTCATTCAGGATTCAGTGTCGAAGATGGCCAGTCGTGACTTTGTCGCCAGTTATAAAATAGAAGTTAATAAAAAGTGCAATATCTTGAGCAAATGGACGCCAATGAGCTCAGATGATGACTTTTTGGAATCGGTGAAGTCTAACGGTCAATCCTTAAGTTTCATTCGAATTGTCAATTGAAGTTTAAAATATTTAATAATTATTTTGCATTAAGTGGCGATTTTCTATTTTTGGCGCCTTTGCATAATGAATATTTTATTTATTTAAATTCAAACTTCAAGTCAGTGGCAGTAAAACTGGGAAGGGTCCAATCAGAAAGCTTCTATTTCAATCAGGGTTTTAAATCTTGTAGTTGCCAAGAGGGTGCGGATTTCTTCTTATTTAAACATGGCGCCTTCATTTATTATTCACAAAGCTTAGGAGAAATTCGTATTTCTTAAGAAAAATTCAGTTTTCAAAAGAAATTCGTATTTTTGAAAGAGATTCATATTTTGAAAGGCGTTACTTTAAGGAATTCATATTTTCTTCAAAAGACAAGTTCATATTTCCTCAAGAACAAAGGCGCAACTTCAAGGAAAATTCGTTTTTCTCAAAGTAAAGGCGAATTCTTGTAGATCAAAGGCGAATTCCTCATCAATTTCCAAAGGTGATTTTATCTAACAAATCTTTTTGCAGGTTAAAAGTTCATAATTATCAGAAATTTGAAGAATTCAAGGGTGATTTTCATTGAAGAAGAACATATATAAAAAACGTCTTTTTCCTCCTTGGTTCTCAGATTTCTCTCAGATTCCAATTCGCATGTTCCTGAAATTGGCAAATCCGACAAGTTCAAACATCTGGATCATTTCTATATAATTTCTTCGAGTTAAAATTGTGCATTTGATTTTTCAGGAATTTTTAACTTTAGAACATTCGTTTTCGAGTTACTAATTTTCAAAACTGAAAACTCTTTTCATGAGCAAGTAGAAGTCATATTTTCGCATATCTGACGTTCTGGGTTGTCTTAGAATCTTTTTCTGGACGAAACCCATATCTCAGATTTTTCGCTGAAAATAACTCTTCGAAAGGCTATTTTTAACTCTCGCAGGCTATTTTTAGCTCTCCAGAAATCTTGTCAGAATATAGTCAAGTTCACAGTCAACAAGCGAGTTTTTCAGAATGCAGTTCACTCAGCTCGAATACAGGACCAAAACAGTCCTTACTCATGACTTCCTCAGGATGGTTGAGACAGATCTTCACAAAGTATTGTCGGAAGCAGTTCTAGATCCGGTTAAAATCAGAGCTTCAATTATTCAAAATATTGAGCAGTCTGGCTTATTATAGGCCGCTTCCATACCTATCTCCGTTCATTGTATTGAATTCGTGATGGCTTGTATTAAGCATTACAATTCTACCACTCGTGAGATAGTGTCAGTTGATGGACGAGTTATTTGCAGTCTCAAACCTTTGGACATTGAAAGAAGTTTTGGCATTCCTCAACACCCGAACAGTCTAGTTATTTCAATGGAGCAGTGTGAGCAGGCGTTTGATGTTGATGTGGACAAGTGTCAGAAGAAGATGGATGAAAGATGGTTAAAACAAGCACAGAACATATTGCCAAACAATGTGGGTCGTGGTGAATACAAGGATGAGTACGCGATTCTAATTACACTCTTGAATCGTGCCTTAGGTCAAGCACATGCGAATGTTTTCCAGCCTTGGATGTATTACATTATTGGTCGCATCATTTCTGGGCAGGAACATTATGACTGGGCATCCTTCATCAGCGATATTCTCCATAGGTAGATCACCGGTTTCCTAGTTGCCCATGAGTTTCACATGTGTTCGTATCTCGTGTACTTGATCGCTTATCAGGGTCAGTTTCGAGGATTAAACACCGTGGGCATTCTCAGTGTTTAGAAAGTCTATCAGTATTATGATCAGCTTGAGTTTACTAAAGCTGAATGTCATTTCAAGCGTGTTCATGAGGCTTTCCTGATTTATACAGTGAGAAATTTGGACCGGGAGTTGCACGTTCGTATCTTGGCGGTTGCTAGGGCAGCGATGGATGGATGGGCAGATTGGTTTATTTAGTTCCCGACATATACCTACATTCGAGTATACAGATTTACAGGAAATCGAGCTATGCTTCCACGCTATCCTTCAGATAAGACAATCTTTCAGGAGTTTCTGAGACAGATGCATGATGTTCATCGTCTTTTACGCCATAGGCACAGACCATCTATCAATTTTCCTTTTCAGTTTGGAATGTATTGGTGTAAGACGACAATTGATGCCAAAGTTGTAGGGCAAGAGCTTGAGAAATATCATCTTAAGTATCTTGTTGAAGGACGTGCCTATGATCTTTCAGGTCATTACAGAACTCGCCTTGCTGGAGGTATATTTCATGAGCCTTCTATGGAGGATTACTGGGCAAATTGCGTAGATGACTTCGAGGTTCGTAGACATAGTTACGGCCGCTTCTCTTTCTCACAGATTTCTGTTTTCTTGTCAGAAGATGTGGGAGGTTTATCGGATGATGAGGGAGAGGTTCTTCCTCAGTTTTTCAGAGAGCAGGTTGATACACAACCATTGCCAGCAGTTGATTGGTACGCTAAGGAATACGCAACGGTCAAGGAGAGGTCAAGTAGAGTTATTCAGAACAGTATACTTTACCTTGATAGCAAAAAGACCAGGAGGGTAAGTATGCCCAGAGCAGAGCCGCCAGTAGTGGTGAATCCCTCGCTACCTTCCTCGTCAAAACCTAAACAAAAGAAAAGGAGTAACCTTCCTAAGAAAGGTCAAGCGCCAAATAATTCAAAGGGCAAGGCGCTTGCTATTAATACACACACAGAGCCTGATAGACAGCCTGTCACAGAGCCAGTTCAGAGGCCAGTTCAGAGTCCGCCAGAGCCTGAGGTTCAGCCTCAAGTTCCTACATCAGTTCCAGAGCAGTCGCCAGTCCCAATTCACATTGAATTGGATTTAGACTCTCCACCTCGCAGTGGGTCCTCTACACATTCACTTTCATCGCAACCTCCTGTTGCTAGTACAGACCCTTCCAGTAGGATTAGCCGAGATCAATCTTGGATCAAAGCTCAGCTTGGAAGGAAGAGGAGGCAGCCATCCTATGTTCTTAATCATTCCAATTTTGATGAGGTTTATCAGGATGTGCTAGACAAGAGGGTCAAGAACATGGTTCACGTAGAGAGGAATACTGACATGGAGATCGTAGTCGAGACTGCTGTACCTCCACAGGGGAAGAAGTTGGCTGAGTTGGAATCTTAGGATTTTGAGGTTATCACAGTTAACCTTGGTCATAGCACACGTCAGACCCAGGTTGATCTACTGCAGGTTGCTACAAACAGTGCCGGGAACGAATGCTGAAGGATGGAGAAGATAAGGCAGCCCTCAAGGCTGAAATCAGATAGCTTCGTCAGTATATTTCTAGCCTTGTACATAGACCAGAGGTCATCGCCACACTCCCGCCGATGCTTGAGCCTCCAGTAGAGCA
The DNA here is from genome assembly GCA_007258455.2 of Sequoia sempervirens. Lineage (NCBI taxonomy): Eukaryota > Viridiplantae > Streptophyta > Pinopsida > Cupressales > Cupressaceae > Sequoia > Sequoia sempervirens. The sequence goes on along the minus strand of VDFB02356523.1, from coordinate 116,829 downwards.
GAGTCAACTTAATCACTTAGTTGCATATGGCAAGCGTTTGGATGAGTGGGAGGAGGAGTTCATTGCTAGAGGCCGTGCTATGCTTACAGAGTTATATCAGTTGCGGTATAATGCACGAGAGCTCCGTATTCGTCTCCAGGATGAGGAGCGAGATATGGCGATTAATAAACCCAGGGATGAGATTATGATTGCTCACTTGAGTGTGGCATATGATGCAGTCACATATGCAGAGGATAGGGAAGCTATCTACTCTTGGAAAACACAGTTGGTTTTCAAGGCAAAGATAGAAGAGACTTTGGCGTCAGAGTTGGCTGAGAGTAGAGAGCACGTTACTAGTGCACTCCGGTCGGTGAGAACTTTGGTTTCTTGCTTACCGTGCCGATATTAGATTGAGGGTGGTGCCTACGTAGAGCTTACCAATGTTCAGTCAGAGCTTCAGACACTCATTCATACCATTTTGAATGGGGAGACCGTTGGCTGTAAGGTTACTGAGCTTACGGTCATGTCAGCATTGTTCGATGAGGCAACAAGGAGCATAGGTGAACTTCAGTCTCAGATCACAGCTGGTGAGGATATGCTGCACCGACATAGCATTCTTCGACATAGTCTCATAGGTCCAGATAGTGATATAGTTAACAATCTCGTTGAGGGATTGATTGCTCGAGATCACGGACAGTAAACTTCAGTTCCCACCTCTCAGGATAGACATTACACACAGGAGTTAAACTTGGCGTTATCTTCTCAAGATAACCCGTTGTCTCATCACATGCATATCTATTATGAGATTTGCTTTATTTACTTGGAGTTTCATTTAGGGTTTTCGTTAACTGATGATAGTCTTCCAATTAACATGCTTTCAATAAGGACGTGCATGCTTGCACAATTGTCCATTTTTAGATTAGATGTTTTCGTTAATTGATGGTAGTTTTCCAGTTGACTGTATAGTTTACTTTATTAGGGCTTATGTAATGTTCCCTTCTCGAGCATGATCTTTCCAGTGACCGTTGGCCTTTTTCTGGAAACCCGAAGGCTAGTCAGAAGGTAAAATTAGGGTTTCCTATTTTTAAGGATGTCTTTGCTCGGAGTTGGTGGGTTCAATGGCGGATTCTTTCCGGGTTTTCAGAGAGCTTCGCAGTGGTGTGTTCATCTTGGCATTCTGAGCATTTTCCGGAATTTGCTATTTTTAGTAAATTCTATTTTTGGCAGTTCAACAGTCGGGTCTAGCATGGTTGACTTCCTATTTCAGTTTGATCTGTTGACTTGCTCTTGTATGGCTTCGGGGCACAATTGGAGAGATAAGTTGAGATATTTAATTAAAGTCACGTTTTAATATTATATTATAACGCTGACCCCCTTGGCCTAGTCTGTTGACTTCAAGTTGTTTTGAAAAGTGGTCTCTTGAGGGTGGCGCCTTCATAAAGGATTATTTCATAATTTTCTAAAGTCAAACCAAGCTCTAAAGTGGACGCCATTATTAAAATATTGAATTTAATTAAAAAGGGTCAATATTGAGCTTGAAGGAAAAGGACGCCATTTCTTGAAGGGGATTAGGGTTTTGACTTGAAGAAGAGTTTAGGGTTTCGAGAAGTCAACAGGAAATTATAAAAGGAAGACTTGGTTCATCATTTCAGCATCTTTTATCTATAGGAATGTTATGCTGCCGGATTGGCTTTGGGATTGCTTCGAGGAATGAAGGCCTCCTAGCTTGGGCATTGCTTCTCGCTTGAAAGACAGCGACTAGTGGTGATTTAGTCTAGTTTGTGAGTTGCATTTAGTTTATGCATTGTAATCAGCCTATTGCATGGTTAGATCTGATTTGCATATTAGTGGTTTTCAGCATTTTGCATTATTTGATACAGCAGATTCATGTTTTTATTCATCAATCAAAAAAGACAAAAGTATTGCATCTGGGTATTAACCCATTCCCATTGTTAGGTTTAGGCGCCCCTTTCCTATAATTTGCAGAATTTTTAGAGGTTGCTGTAATTTATTAGAGCAGATCGCCCCTTTTCATGAAGCTGTTCCTTTTGCTTGCATTGGGATCCGTGCATAATTAATCCGTGGCTTTTTGGTCTGTTTTCTGAGTTCTATCTTAGGCGCCTTTTCTATTAGAGCATGCTGCATTTTGTTTCAATTTAATTGGATGAGATTAGAGGAAGATATGAGCATATGAATGAATCTTCAAACTGCTGGTTTTAATTCAAAAGGGTGCAGATTTAGCAGAAAAATCTAAGAAGAGTTCTTTGTGATGTAATGATAAGCTTTCATATTTCCACGCTTATGGCAGACGAATGATTCTTATTCTTGTAAGCTGGCAGTAGTACTGACCAGTCGTTCTTTGAATATTGTTTCATTGTTGTTGTAATACTCATTCTTCTTCAGTAATTGTTGTAATTGATAAATCTCTGCCCTATAGTAGCTACTATCCCATTCTGGGTTAGCAAGCACATTCTGGTGTTGAGTATTTCCAGCTTTCCGCATTGTCTTTTCAAGCATTGTTATTTGTAATCACTCCCTCATATGGTCGCCCCTCACTCCGTATTGGATTGGGTAGCACATACTCGACGTTGAGTTCCCTTTCAGCATTTAGAGTAGAAGATCCTCTGACCATATGCTCGCCATCATCGGCGCCATTCTTGGTTAGAGTTACAGCATAAGCAGTTTGTTTTAGATCCTCTGACCAATGCTCACACCTTGCCCACATCGGAATCCTGGTGTACATTCTGGTTAGAGTTGCTTTTGCACGTTTTGGTTTATCCTCTAACCTTAACGGGTGCATTGATTGTAATTTGTAACTTGTAAAAACGAAAAAAATTGGCTCGGAATATTTCAGCTTAGCAATAAATCTTGCATACATTGCAAGACTGTAGTTGACTCAACGTGATTTTAGGGTTCCCTACACCTTGATGTATATAAATAAGACCTTTTGCTCATTTGTAATTAACTTTTTCACGAGAGAGAAATATATGCTGTGCCTACCTTGCCCTCAATATTGCTCTTTTTGTATTTGTTCATGCGTCTTCACTATTATGATGAATTGTTATGCCACATAGGGTTTCATGCAATTGTGATGGTGAATTCTTTCCTTAGTTAGATAAAATCTGTTTTGTATTCAATAAGCTTGTGCAGATTGAGATGATAGTTGCGCCACCTTGCCTTCAAGTAGAGAATCTGCGCTTGGTTATCGTGTGTTGTCGTGAATAATAAACTTGTTCCGATTGAGCTGATAGTTGTGCCACCTTGCCTTCAAGTTGAGAATCCGTATTCAGTTTATCGTGTGGTGTTGTTACCAATAAACGTGTTTAGATTGAGCTGATAGATGTGCCACCTTGCCTTCAAGTTGAGAATCTATACTCGTTTATCGTCTGATAGTCAAACCTTGCTCTGTTTTCTCATGCTCTGTTTTCTTGAGGAAATTGGATAGATTTTAATTAATTGGCATAGTTGTAGTTAGTAGTCTGCGAAACCAGAAAAACTCAGCTGCAACGTATATAGTTTTCGAGAAAGCCTTGTACCTCTACAGCTGAAACAAAAAGACAGGATTTAGTTTAGTTTACTTTCCTTTGCAAGTACTTTTGTCAAGCACAACGAGGGAGCTTCTGTTCCTAATTTGAAGAGCACTCATTGCGTAGTATGCATAGCTGTCCATACCAACTCTTACTCCAGAGGTGCTAGTTGTTACGCCAACAGAAACTAAATGCATTCAACTCCTAGCATGATGGCGCCCCCTAAGTGACTAAGAAACCAACCCAAAAGACTCCTAATTATTTTGCACGGAATTCAAGGCACTCTCAGAAATGTATTGCCCTCAAGGAGGGGCGATTTTGCTCCATAAAATTCATGTCACAAGATAAAAATATGAGATTTTGCATACTTGGTCGCCCTTAGCAAGAAATCTGATTGGTCCAATACCCAGAACTGCAATATTTTTTATTCAATAAATACGAGCAATTCTTACAATCAGCTGTGATAATCAGCAACTCCAAAATAAGACAGAAAATGCATACTAGAACTTCAAAAGGTAAACTACTCAACTGAAATGCAAAAACAAACCTATTACAAACTATCTCTCAACTAGTTGCTATCTTTCAAGCAAGAAGATGAGCCATTGTTAGGAGGTGTGCTTTCCTCGAAGCGAGTGCCTGAAGTCAATTCATCAGCATAACGGTGTAGAAGACAAAAGATCCCAAACTCCAAACATAGACATGAGGAGAGCCTTCTAGAAACTTCAAGAAGGGTGCCCAAACTCCAATTTGAATTCAACACTTTTCCCTCTAAAAGGTGGCGTCCTTTTTCCCTTAATAAAATATTTCACCTTTTTATAAAAAACAATCTTTCCTCAAGTAGGCGTCCTTTTTCACTAATCCCATAATTTGGTCTCAAAATATAATTTATCCCTCAATGAAGCATTTACCCATAAAGTCCCCTTTTTAAAAACAACATAAAGTTATAATGCTAGGCAAGGGGGTGTTATAATATTAAAATATAATATTATAATGTGAAAATACTTATCTCTCCATAAAAATTGCACCAAAGGGCCAAAAGTCCCAACACTGACTGTACTGGCAGAAGAAGAGAGCCAAGTACACTGTAGCCAACCGGACCACTGCCAGAAATAGAATTTACTAAAAATAGTAAATTCATGAAGTTGCTCGAAACACCAAACTGACTATACCACTGCAAAGCTCTCCGAAATCCCAAAAGGAATCCGCCATCCAATTTCCAAACTTCAAGCAACAACCTCCTCAAAAACAGGAGACCCTAATTTCACCATCCGAGTAGCCTACGGATCTCCGGAATAGGCCAACGGTCAACTGGAAATATCACATTTGAGAAGGGGACATTACAGTCCGCCCTCCCCAAGATTGCTTGCCCTCAAACAATTGCAAATCAGGATGCTGTAGAATCTCGTCGTTCTCCCAAGTTCCATCCTCCAAAGGCAAGTTCTTCCACTTCACCAAGTACTCTTTGATTGTTCTTCTCCTCAAGGAACGCTCTCTGGAATTAATAATCTCCTCTGGAATCAAAGTCAACTGTCCTTCTTCGTCCAAGGGAGGCAATTGTGATGAAGCAACAACATTGTGTCCAAGTGCCTTTTTGAGGCGAGACACATGGAAAACATTGTGAACCTTACTACTCGATGGTAGTTCCAACTCATAAGCCACTACTCCGACCCTTCGGATGACTTTGAATGCCCATAGAAGCGAGGTTTTAGCTTCTTAGCTCCACTCTTCTTGAGTATAGATTGTCTGTAAGGCTGAATTCGAAGATAAACCATATCACCAACCTCAAATGAACGCTCAACACGCTGCTGATCAGCGTACATCTTCTGCTGATTTTGTGCTATTTGAAGGTTGTTCTTCGAAGACTTCAAGATATCTTGACTTTGCTGCAACCAATCCTTGGCTTGAGGGGCTTTGCTATCACCAAACACAAAATCAGCAAAGCTAGGGGCCTCATAACCATAGAGAGCCATGAATGGGGACATCCTTATTGACATGTGAAAGGTTGAATTGTAGCAATACTCTCCAATGTGGAGCCATTTCACCCATGCTCTTTGCTGCTCTGAGACATAATTTCTGAGATAACCCTCCAACCATTTGTTCACTATCTCGGTTTGACCATCAGTTTGAGGGTGATAGCTAGTGCTAGGAGTAAGCACAGTACCACTCATCCTGAATACCTCTTGCCAAAAGGTGCTTAGGAACTTGCTGTCCCTATCACTCACAATGGTTTTTGGCAACCCATGCAGTCTAAACACTTCATGAAAAAACAAATCTGCAACTTGGGCTGCTGAAAATGTGCTAGTTGTTGTGACCTTTTCACACATCGCCCCATTTAGATGGGGACCCCCTAAATTTTTGCTCCGTTCCGGTCTTTTGGCTTGGGTTTTTCTCTCTCCCGCTCTGTCTCTTTTCTGATGTCCGCCTTTCGAGGGGTTGCGCCCTTTAGTGAATTTAAGTGTGGAACTGATCAAGTCTAAAATTAGGGTTTCATCGTTTCTGGTCAGTCCAAGGTTAGGTAAAGTGAGTAAATTGAAAATTGAACTTAACATTGTTGTCAGCATGTTTCTAGCAGGCTTTCAGCAAGTTTTCATCGAATTCTGAGATACTTACTATTTTTAGTAGGTATGAAATTCTAGGCAATCTGTCAGCTATTTTGAGAATCCAACAGTCACACAGCATTCAGGGCATATCAGACTACTCGCATGCAAAATTTGAGCGAAAACGGACAACCTACTATTTTTAGCAGTCTGGCTTCCGGCATGAATTTCAGGGTCCAGATGTAGAGTTTTTCTTTGCATGTCTGGATATTCCTTCTGGGTTTTTCAAGACCTTCGCAACGATGTAACATGCAAAACGAGATGACCACTTTCAGAATTCAGCCTTTCGAGGCTATTTTTAGGGTTTGCATGTCGAGGTATCTTTTGCATGTCAGGTGATTCCTGATGGGTTTTTCGAGAGCTCCGCGATGGTGTGACATGCAAACGAGGATTCTAACTCAGTAAGGAACTTGCTATTTTTAGCAGGTGTGTCCCGGTAGCCTCCCAGATTTAGATTCACGGTGATCACATTGCCACAGCGAGACAAACAGAGATCATTTGATACGCATGCAAAGCGAATTAGGGTTTCCAACTTCGGAGCCTAAAAATAGGCGTTAAAGTCAAAATTTTCAAAATCCGGTGTAAACCACGATCAGCGTTCTTCAGGCTATCTGCTGGTGAAATTTCAAGTCAATCGGACACTTACTATTTATAGTAAGTCAGATTGAAACAGGCTAAAAATAGTAAATCAAGTGCATGCGTCGTGTCAGCAGAAGGTCACGTGGTGAGGAGCGCCTCATTAAAATTTCAATCAACCGGAGCAATGGGAGCTATCAGAAACATGAGTTACTATTTATAGTAAACCACCTTCAGAAACATGCTAAAAATAGCAGGGTGACTAAAAATGGCAGTGTTGACAAGACAACAAGGTTATGAGGATGCAGTGTGCAAAATTTCAAGCCGTTCCGAGCTTCAGAGATACAAATTCGGAGGACTTACTATAAATGGCAGGGCACGTAAGCTGGCGAAAGATGATGAAAATTTGTCTAAGTCTGGAACTTCATCCAGCAGGCATAAGGAAATGCGCCCAGCTAGTGAGGAGGCATAAAAAAAAATTCTAAGTGTAAGTTCATCCTTCACACAGGGCAAAATGCGCCCAAGGCACAAGAAGTCAAAGGAAGTCAACAATCTTCGTCCTGCTCAGGGGTCCAAATGCGCCCAAAGAGGGAGGAAAGCTCAGAAAAGTTGAAAAATTTTCTAAGTAAAGGAAATCCGCCTCACCCCTCTAAATGCGCCCAAGATACAAGTTCATCCTTCACAGGAGGTGAAATGCGCCCAAAGGCAAAATGGTCAAAGAAAAGTCAAACATTTTAATCCCCCTCATGCATCAAAATGCGCCCAAGCTCATCCTGTAGCATAGGCAAAATGCGCCCAAGATCATGCATGTGAAGACAAAAATTGGAAGGTGAAGAGTCACCCAAGGACGTTGGAAAAAGTTTCATCCACTAGACACATCAAAATGCGCCCAAGGTGAAGGAAAGTCAACAAGTCAACAAGCTCGTCCTCCATCAAGTATAAAATGCGCCAAGTTTGAAGAGAGTCAACAAAGTCAAAGATTTCATCCTCCTCCATAGGCAAAATGCGCCCAAACTTGTGCATGTCAAGACGAAAATAGAGAAGATGAAGGGTCACAAGGGACGTGGTAACAAGTTTATCCTTCTCCTACATAGAAATGCGCCCATGTTTGGATGTGAAAAGTGATTAAAGGTGGTAAATGGGATGAAAGTTTTGCCAAAGCGTGGTAAACTAGGTAAAAGATAGGCGTTATCCTCCATCAAGCTTAAAATGCGCCCAAGGTGGTGGGTGTTAGAAAATTTTCCTAAGGCGTTGAGAGTGATGTGTGTGTTAGAAAATATTTCAAGGTGGTGGAAGTAAAGTGCTAAGTATGCGCCTAGGGGTGAAGTGTGAAGTGTGGAAACAAAGTGGCTAAGGCGTGATTTTAAAATCCTCCCAAGTATGTTAGGCGCTTAAGGTGATTTTAAAATAGCTTGAAGGCGTTGAAATATTTGAAGGTGGTGGAAATTAAATGAAGTGTGCTAGGCGCCTCAAGTAGAAATAAAATATTTTCTAAGTGTTGGAGAACTCCTCTAAGGCGTTGGAATTTTTTTTAAGGTGTGAGGTGTTTGCAAATGAAGTGAGAAATAAGGAGTGCTAGGCAAATAATTTTTTTTTTAAGTGAAGATGATACTTCTCTCGCTGGCAGATGATCAAATTATTTTCTAAGGGAAATTTTTCAAAATGCAAGATGATTGAAATATTTTCTAAGGCAAATTATTTTCCCTTGGAAAATATGCCTAGAGCTCAAAGTAATGAAGTTTTCCGAAGCACGAGCCAATTTTCTCAGCAGTAGAGTCAGAGGTGAATGATATTGCACAGATGAATTCAAGTTCTTCAGTTTAGAGCAACACAGGATGATCGCAGGCGAAGAGTCAATTTAAAATGGTGAAAATAATATTTTTTCTAAGGTTCAAAATTCGAAAAATTAAATGAACCCGTTCGTTGGGTACCCATGGATTCGAGGCGTTCTGAAGAAAATTTTCTTCTGGGTACTGAACATTTGCAATGGTGGATGGATTTCCAAGTCTTTCAAACTTCGCCGACACTTTTTCAGTGAAGAATTTAATCAGTGCTCAAATTGTGAATTTTCCTAAGGGAAAATTTAAAATTTTCTAAGGCAAATTTGAATAAAATATGTTTTCAAGATGAATTTTCTGCGAATGGTGAATTTGAGGTCAGTTGCCTAGATAATTTTGATCAAATTCTTCAAGGATGGATTTTTCAGAGCAGAAGAGAGTTAAAATTCAAATTCCAGTAACAGAGCTCCGGCTGGTGGATTAAAAAGGATGAATTTAAATTAAATTTTTCGAAAAGAAATTCAAAGGCGCCAGTCAAAGTCAAGTTTCTAGAAGAATAATATTCCCGACGACTGGAGACAAGTGTCAGAAATACCAGAGAGGGAAAATTCGAATTCTTGAAGTGGAGTAGTGGAAGTTTAATACACTGGCTAAAATTAACTTCTTCTAGAATTCGAATTTTAGCTATAAAATGGAGAAGTTTTTCACTTGTTTTCACAGCTGAGGAAGGCGAATTTGCTCTAAGTAAGGCATTGCAGTGAAGAGTTCAAAGTTTTTGCTGAGATTGCTGAGACTAGTTGAGGGAGACGCCTTGAGAAAGTGTCATTGCTGAAGTGAAGAAAGGACGCACTTGCAAGTTGCTTAGTATCCAAATCTGCATTTGAAGAGGTACGCCTTAAGTTGCTTGTGCTGAGAGTTGAAGGAAGGACGTCAAGTAAGTTGCTGAGAAGGACGCCCTTGCTGGTTAAAGAAGTTGCTGAAGGTTTGAAAAGTACGAGTGTGGCTGAAGCTTAGTTTGTTGCTGAAGCTAAGGTTGCCAGTTGAGAAAGACGCCTTGGGACAGTGAATTGCTGAGAACTCAAAAGTACGAACTTGCTAGTTTGCTGATTGCCGATTGCTGATATAAAGTTATGAAGTTCAAATTACTGATAGTGAAGTGAAGCCATCAAAGTCTACTTAGAAATCTGTTCTAAGTGTTGGGATTCAAGAAAGGAAGCTGAGGTTTGCAAACAAGAAAGTTATTGCAGCTTCTAAAGTCGACTGCAGCCCCTATGTAATGTCATGTATCATTTTTATTAAATTAAATTGCTGATGAATGTTGTTGTTTGCAGATGGCTGAAGTAAGGACAACTGGAAAGGACAATGGTGCCTCAAGACAAGCTGTGATCAAGAAGCTGAGTAAAACGTTCATGCCAGAGTCGAAGTTTATTTCAAAACCGGGCAAGTTGACCAACACCAATTTGGGCTCCGTCAACCTGGATACCTTCAAGAACAGAATGTTTGGAATTGGAAGTCATCGGCCTTCAACTACTTCACACAATATTATTCGAAGCGGGTTGTATGCAGCTGCTGGTTTTCCACCAGCCATCCAATGCTCGGAGCTGATAATGGAGTGCGCCAATTACTATGAGAAAGAACACCGGTCGATCATGTCACCTGATGGCCAAGTGCTTGCCAATCTTACTCCGGCAGCCATTGGTGAAGCTTTCGGGATCCCGGTACACAGAAACATGATTTACAAAATCCAGGGAGCGAGCGGAGCGGATGTATGCTTCTGCTTTCGAGAGATGCATGGATACAATTAACACCCACTGGATGAGCGCTCCTAAGCCATCTTGTGCGAAGTTGCCAAAACAGATCATAGCGGAGGACCTGAAACAAGAATACTGTGATCTCATCATGATGCTGAGCAGGGTTGGTGGTTGCCCACAGTCCTACATTTTGAGCCTTGGATGTTTTATTACATCCTGGTGCTAGAAGGCAAAGACTATGTCAATTGGGCGATGATCAGTGACAACATACATGAGCAGCTACTGGGCCTCCGAAGAACGAAGACATTTTACATGAGCTCCTACATTATCTACATGTTGGCACCGATGACGAAGTACAGAGGGATCTGTTACAAGGAACCTGTGGGATGCGGCTCTCATCAGTTCAAAATCCATGAGGCGTGTACACAGTTGCACCTGTCGAGCACAACCCACTACTCGCGTGTCAACGATGCCTTCACCATGTATATCACGAGGCTGCTTTAGGAGCGGTTACACCACAGAATCTCTAGAGATGCCCAGGAGTTAATTGAAAGGTATGGGTGTTGGTTTATACAGTTTCCGAGATTTTCATACATTAGGCTGCAAGGTTTTTCCTCATACCCATATAGGCTGCCTAAGTACCCGACAGATAGAATAATAATGCTAGAGATATCCAGACAGTTGCTAGCCTTTGACAAAATTCAAAAGAAGAAAAAGAAAGGAGGGATAGAATTTCCAATTGTTATGGGCAACTCGGATGAGGTATGTCCTTCGATACAGGCAGCTAGAGAAGCTGAAAGTGAGCTTCAATTTTATCATTTCTCATACCACACTAGTCGACAACACTATGACCCGCATCATAATCTTCAAATGGGTGTTGTCAGAGGAATTCAAGCATAAGGCCACCATAGAAGATTACTGGGCTGATGCAGTTGATGAGATTGAAGTAAGGAAGAGAATGTTCTCTCGGTTGCCGATTACTCTGATCAGGGAGTGTGAGGTTGTGCCAGTTCCGGACCAGGTCAATGAGGATATGGATGTTGTTCATCCGGATTATGCAGCAGTTCGGGATACTCCACTTCCACCTATAGATTGGTCAGAGCCCGAGGTTGTAGATTTGGATACTCTTTCTATCCCTGTCATGACATTCACCAGAGCCTGGGTTGATAGACGAGTAAACAGATTGAAGAGTAGGTCAATTGCCTTGACTTACAATATGATGGGAGCTCACAGGACGCCCACCACTGGCAGGAAGAAACAGATCACACGAGGTCCAGAGTCCAGAAAGAAGGAAATAGTTCGGCCAGAGCCTCCGCGAGTCACAGTGGCAACACCCTTGGAGACACGCTCTCCAAGTATACAGGAGGTGTCTTTGTTTGCTGATCGCAGTGAATCAGTACCGGTAAATACAGGATGATATTGCGCTCTGAGGGAGTCGATTGGCCAGAGTAATGTACTGTTAGGATCGATCGGCAGGATGATAAGGGGACTACACGACCCTCGTTTCCATGAGTCGGCCATGAACGATGGTGATGATGATGATAGTGTCGTCGATACTCGACCACTTGATGAGAAGGACTAAGAATAGGGAAGTTGAGAGGCGGGAGAGAGGCACAGTATGATGATGATTGGCTTAGAGATAGAATGAGAAGAAGCCCTAGTGAGGAGATTGATCCAGCGGTTGAGATGGAGGAGTTTTTAAACAGGATCAGTGCACCTCCACCGAAGAAGGCAAGGAAATTTTCGAAGATTTCCACTGAGGAGGATGGATCTCGTACCCTTCACGTAGCTGTCCCACGAGTTGAGTGTGACCGGAATGAAGCAGTTCCTGAGAATTATGTGGTCACGACTCTGGACTTGGGACGCCCTACTGGTGCACAGATTGTTGAGGAGTGTGATAACTCCTTCCTTGCCCTCAAGGATAGGTTATTCAAGAAGGAAGGAAAATATGAGAAGTTGAAACGAGAACACAAGGCGTTAATTGGATATGTTCAGCAGTTGTCTCGTTCTCGAGGGCAGGATGTACCAGTGATAGAGCCTCCGGCAGATATTCCTAGAGAGTCGATCAGCGGCTTGGTAGAGTTGGGAAGGATGGCACAGGAGGCAGATAAGTGGGTCACAGGAGTTCGTGCCGAGACAAAGAAATTTATGGAGGACCTTGCTTATGCCTTTCAGCAGGCCTCTACTATTTTGACACGGATGGATGCGGTGGATCATGCTTGGGGTGATGCCTCTATCTATCAGAGTAAGGTGATCCAGCGCCTTGAGGTATTGAGGCATGTGCCATTGCAGTTGCTGATTGATGGGGGTGTCATTCAGGCGAATGACCGATATGACTTCTCTAGATGGTATTCTTCGGCTATCACAGGGCGTGGTTTCTTTGATGCGGGATAGGCAGATTCAGCCAGAGTACATAAGGCTATGGCCAACATTATAGATGGAGTTCAGAATACCTTTGAGGCTATATTTGCTAGGCGGCTGAATCCAGATGAGATAAGTGTTGATAATTTGAGGGGTTTGCTGGTGCCTTTCTTTGCAGATGTTAAGACCTTTGTACAAGATGATTTCGAGAATACTTCTACTTTCTCCACTTTGATCCATAACATGCAGGACTCCTTAGCTGCTTGGAGAAAATCTTGTACAAGGCACGAGCATTCAGTCACGGTGTTAGAGTTTTAGTTAGATTGTGTTCCACCTATTTCAGTTCATGAGGTTGAGGCCGTACTTGGCAGATTTGTTGAGTTGGCAGTCAGAGAGAAGGCCAATGGGAACACACTACTGGACGAGGATCTTCTAGAAGACTGAATATGGAGCATTTATTACCTTTTTACTATTTATGGGAGTGAGTGGGAATCTTTGATTCATTTAATGTACCACTCCCTATTCTGGCAGTTTTTAGGGTTAGGGCTGAGGTGGCACGATTCTGGCCACTCTATTGATTGTAACCCTAGCCGTCTTTTGGGACTTGGCTAGCTATAAAAGGGGGAGCCCCTTTCATTTGTAAGACATTAGATTAGACATTGGAATAGTAGACAGTAGACGTTGAGAGAGCATTAGCATTAGAGCTAGATAGTGTAGCATTGTAGAGCATTTTTGCATAATTTGGAGAAGAAAGAAAGTTTTCCCTTTGAAAACTTTTGGGAGATTGTTGTGTAACACTTTTCTTGATAATAGATCTTTTCATTGATGATGGAATTCGTCTTGTCATGAATTGCTAGCAAGGTCTCTTCTTCCTTTCGTATCCAAGTAGCTTAATTTCATGCAAGTAGCTTACTTTGGTGTGTGGTGTTTTATTGAGATAGCTTCGCTTAATTCCATACCACTAGCAGTTTGTTGATGACAAGTTCGCCTTGTGTGGTCGACTGTAGATTATTTTGTGTTTAACTTCAATTGTGGTTTATATGCTTATATGCGTCGTTGTGATGGTGTATGCATGTTAAGTCATAATTTGAACATCTTTTGCTACTTCGCTTGAAGATTGCACCGATTTTACTGAGGCTGTCCGACGTGAGGCTAGGTGAAATCTGGTTGAAGTCTATTGAAACGAAGCCCCACATATCCTGCATTTAGAATAGAATATAAGTTTCTTAGGCCTTATACCCTTTTACTTTCCGCACATTTCTGATTAGCTTTAGGAGAATAAGTTAAATTGCCAAATCCTACGCACAAAATTCCCTTCAAAATCATACCAACTGCTAACTGCAAGAAGTCTGAACAATTGTGTAAGTCCCCTCGTAAGAACACAGCAAATACACATCAACCGAACTGGGTCTATTCGCATTAAAGGAACCTTGGAGTTGAACGTGCGAACTTTCTCGCAATCTTAGCGCACGGAATACTTTGATCAAGAGAGAATGGAATAGCCTTCGGACTATTTTTTTCTGCTGTTTGGTGTGGTCACAAAAACCACGTCAACACTAGTGATGGCAAAAAAGTGAGTAAACTTTGTTAATCTGTCCACTACAACATAGATACAGTCTTTGCCTTGAGCCTTTGGCAACGCTGTGATGAAGTCCATTGATATGCTTTCCCATTTTTGGTTGGGAATGGGAAGAGGTTGCAGCAGACCAGCTGGAAGAGAATGCTCATTTTTGTTCAATTGGCAAGTGGGACACTCCTTGATGTAGCGTTGGACTTCCTCTTTCAACCTCTTCCAAGAAAACCTCTCTCTAATCTGCCTATATGTTTTGAAGTAGCCTTGATGACCAGCAAGTGGGATGTCATGGAAAGTCACTAGAATCTTCTTTTTGAGCTTAGAATCGGTCACTAGAAAGATCCTTCCCTTGTAATGTATCAAACCATCAACCACTTTGTATCTTTCGTCATGGAAAGTACCTTCAATGATGGTGGTTGCAAACTGATTTTTGGCATAATCAGCAAGCAACATCTCCTTCCAATCAGCAGTAAGCTCACACATTGAACTCAAATAAGGCCTCCTAGATAGAGCATCCGCCACAACATTGTTTTTACCCTTGACATACTCAATGTCGAAATCGGAAGCTTGAAGCTTACTCACCCACATCTGTTGTCTTTCATTCAAATCCTTTTGATGCATGAAGTGCTTGAGACTATTGTGATCAGTCTTGACCACAAACTTGCTCCCCACTAGATACTATGTAAACTTTGCTAATGCATGCATGATTGCAAGCATTTCTTTGTCATAGTTGGAATAGGTCTTTTCAACACCCCTTAGTTTCCTACTTTCAAACACAATGGGATGCTTATCTTGCATCAAAACAGCCCCAACACCTTCTCCTGATGCATCACACTGTAACTCGAAAGGCTTGGAGAAATATGGTATGGCCAACACTGGACATGAACTCATGATTTTCTTGAACTTATCAAACACACTTTGAGGCTTTTCTGACCAAAAGAAAACTCCCTTCTGAGTGAGGTCAGTAAGAGGAGCAACACTTTGAGAGTAGCCTTTCACGAATCTTCTGTAGAAGCCACAAAGGCCCAAGAACCCCTTCAAATGAGTCAAGTTTTCTGGAGGTGGCCAATCAACTATTGCCTTGATCTTTTCAGGATCAACCTTCACTCCATCATTGCTGATTATATGACCAAGGTAGAGCAGCTCCTTCATTCCAAATTCACATTTGGACTCTTTGGCAAACAAGCTTTCTGATTCAAGAATGCTAAGCACTTCCTCCAAGTGCTTGAGATGTTTTTCCCATGTCTTGCTAAAAATGAGAATATCATCAAAGAAGATCAACACAAACTTCCTCAATTGTTTTTGAAAAACTCTATTCATACAAGACTAGAAAGTGGCTGGAGCATTAGTCAACCCAAAATCGAAATGACCATAGTGGCATCTGAATGCAGTCTTCTCAACATCTGACCCTCTCATTCGAATTTGATAGTAGCCCGACCTCAAATCAATTTTTGAGAAAAACTTGGCACCATGTAGCTCATCAATGAGCTCATCAATCCGAGGAATGGGGTACCAATTTTTTATTGTGCTTTGATTCAAGGCACAATAATCCACACACATGCGGATGGTGCCATCCTTTTTCTTCACAAGAACTACTGCTGAAGCAAAGGGACTCTTGCTTGGGCGAATGAAACCCATTTCCAAGAGTTCTTTTATGTTTTTCTCGATCTCATCCTTCTGCTTCTTAGGATACTGATATGGTGTTGTGATGACTGGGTTGGCCCCTTTTTTGAGTTCAATGACATGCTCAACTCCTCTTTCAGGAGGTGGCCCAGGAGGCAAATCAGCAAACACCTTACTCTTCTTGGTGAGTATAGACTGAATATCTGGAGGATAGTCCCTCTTTGTCTCCACTGGACTAGCTGGAAGAACCATGCATTCCGCAGCCCACTCAACTTGATCGTGCTGAATCAGCCTCTCCATTCTTTTGAATGACACAATCCGAGGACCACCATTGGACATTCCTCTTAACACCACCTTCTTTCCATCAGATTGGAACTTGAGCTCCATGGTTTGTAAATTGAGAGAGATTTCACCAAGTTAGCGTAACCGTTGTATACCAAGTAATGCATCTGTGTCACCAATAGTAACTACATAGAAGTCATCGTTGACTTCATAGTTGCCTAATTGCATGGACATGTTAGGAACTCTTTGGTTGCAGGAAATATGAAACCCATCAGCCACCATGACTTTGAAGCCTTCAAATTCTTCAGTTTTGAGACCTCTCTTTGCAACCACTCCTTCGTCAATGAATTTATGTGTGGCCCCAGTGTCAATCAAGGCAACAATTCGATGACCTCCAACTCCACCACAAACCTTGAAAGATTCGTTCTTTTGGAAACTAGAGAGTTGGGCAATAGGGGCCCCAACTCCTTGCTCATGATCGGACTTGTTGATGTGTTTTTCGTGACCGCACCAACGCAGAATAAAGTTGCCAACGGCTTCCCTATTCTCTCTTGATCAAAGTATTCCGCACGCTAAGATTGCAAGAAAGTTCGTGCGTTCAACTCCAAGGTTCTTTCAGTGCGAATAGGCTCAGTTTGGCTCGATGTGATTTGCTGGTATTTCAAGGGGACTTACGGAATTGTTCGGCAATGGAGAAAGGAATTCAAATGTTCGAAAGATCTGTCTATGGAGTTCGGTTTTCCTATTCTAACCGGAAAGTACTGAATGAAATGGTGTAAAGGTTAAGAAGGCTAAATCTATTCTAAGGTGTGGGACATGGCGATCAATCTTCACAAGCTTCAACCAAACTTCGCTTTGCCTCACATCGGACAGCTTCCACGGAGTCGGTGCAATCTTCTAGGGGGATGACTAAAGATGTTCAAACCACCACTTGACATAAAGATACCATCACGACGACGCATACCATTATTCAAACTGTGATTGAAGTTAAGTACATGATATTCCAGTTGACCACACAAGGCGCATTCACCATCAGCAAATACACTAGTGGTATGGATAGACGTGGTTGCTTAGATCGAACACCACATTCCACAATTACTATCCTCTACTTGCATGAAAATGAAATTTACGCTACTCTACACTACTTGAAGTAGAAGGGATGAAGAAACCTCGCTAGCTATCCACAACAAAGATGAATTTCACCATCAATGAAAGATCTTTTATTATGAAAGTTTTACACGACAATTTCTTACAAAAGTTTTCAAAGGAAAACTTTCCTTCTCCTCCAACTACACTATCAATCTACTTCTAAGTTATCTCTCTATTCTAATTCCTACTCTAATTCTACTGTCTCATGAATTGTCTACTGAAGGTACAAATGAGGGGGACTCCCCCTTTATATAGCTGGCCAAGTCCAACGGACGGCTCAGATTACAATCGGCTGGATGGCCCAGATCGTGCCACCTCAGCCCTAAACATGATTTGCCCTAAAAACCGCCACAAAGGAGAGTGGGGTAATAAATGCGTCATTAATGGCCACCACCCTTCTAGAAGATTCCCGTCTACGGACGCGTTCACACTATTCTTGATCTTCGTACTCGGCCAATTCTGATGATCGCTTGGAGGAGGGTAGAAGAGACTTTAAGATTGCCACCTCAAATAATAGAATTTGGTAGAATCTGGAGTCCGACCGCTCTTGATTTTCTCCTTGACCCTTGCTCGAACTTCCATTCTTGAATTTGAAGGACTTCTCAGTCTTGGACTAGATCATTTCCGCTTGCCATGGGTGCACATTGGATTCTTGAGGAGAAACTCCAACACTTAGCCATTTCTTGCAACTTTCCTTCAAAACTTTATCTTCCTCCGAAGGTCGTAATATCATCGTGCTTCACCACCTCCAAACATCGTGCTCTGGCCTCGACGTTCCTCCTGCAAAACAAGCGAGGAGAAGAGTATTAGAACACTTCATAACACAAATTCACCTTACTTACCCGATTTTTCTCGCTTTGATCTTCAAGGGCTCATCGTTTTTCCTTTGCCAACTTCACGTTCAAATTCTTCGTGCCTTAGCCAAATTTTCAACCCATCCCGCATTCTGCCTGGCGCACTTCACTCTGATATTTCATTCAACTTTGGCTTGAGAAGAAATTCTTTCATCTGGAATTTGATCAAAAATTATCTAGGCGATCACCTTCAAATTCATCTGCCGAGGCACTTTATCTTCGACAACATCATTTATTCCTTGCCTTAGAAAAATTTTTGAATTTCCCTTAGGAAATTTATCAACCCGGTGCCCATCAAAAATATTCACCCTGAAGGCCTCGACAAAGTGTAGAAGACCTTAAAATCAACTCCTCACCAGCAATCTTCGATACCCAGAAGAAAATTTCCATCAGAACACGTCGAACTCATGGGTATGCAACGAACGCGTTCATTTAATTTTTTTTTAATTTTGAACCTTAGAAAAATAATTTCTCATCAAACTTAATCCATTTCTTCACCCTTGAGCGCATTTCCCTGCTTAACTTTGAAAAAAAAAAAAAAAATTTAATTGCCCTTGCGAAGCTGACATTCTCAACGTATCCACTGCCAATTTTATTGAGATTCTGGCACATTTTAATACTCCCTCAAGTTGGGCGCATTTCTTTAAGGTGATAGTTAAATATCAATACTTAGAAAAAAGAATATTTCATCAACTTTCATGGGCGCTTATTCCTCTTCCAACATCTTTGGGCGCACTTTGCCAGGGGAACTTGTAATTTCAACGCCTTGAATATTCTTCAAGTCCACTACTCCCTAGGCGCATAAAGTGGGTCCAGCCTCAAATCCAAACGTTCATGTTATTTTTTAACTTCTAGGCGCCTTTGGTATTTGGAGCTTCCACTTTGCAGTCTAGGCGCAAATCATAGGCTCGCCTTCCAACTTCTTTCAATCTCCTGAGTTTGGGCGCAAATGACATACAAAGCTTTTAATTTCAAAACTAAGGCGCGTTTCACATGTGCACTTTTAACTTCGCCTTTGAATATTTCAGATTCTCCCTCCAACTTGGTGGGCGCACCTAGGTCATAGAGCTTCCGATTTGTGAAGTCTTAGGATATCTTCAGGCCACTTTCTTCCTTTCAAGGCGCACTCAACCCCTTGTACTTTCAGTTTAAACACTTAGCAGATTTTCACTCACCCCTTTCTAAGTTTCCTGGGCGCATATGGGAGTGGTGGCTTCAGATTACGCATGCTTAAACAACTTTGGGTCTTTATGAGTCAAGGCGCATATGGGGTAGGTAGCTTGGAGTTTATACACCATAAAATAAATTCGAGTTTGTCTCCAAGAGAAAGCGCATTTTATTCTTCAAGCTTTGAATTCCCAACATTCTTCTAGCAGGGGCGCACTTGGAGTCTTATACTTTTAAATTCTCAACACTTAGGCGTTTTCTTGCACTCAAGGGCGCATTTTGATAGTTGAGCATCAAACCTTAAGTACTTAGAAGAATTTTACCACCACACCTCCAGCCAAAGGCGCATTTTGAAGGGTAGAGTTTCAAATTTTCAACACCCAGAAATTTTCCAACTCATCATAAGCTTGTTAGGGCGCATTTGACAAGGCCTACTCCCATTTTTAATGCCAGGCGCATATTAATCATGATGCTTTGATTCCAGAGGGGCGCAAATGGCATGCTTAAGTTTCAATTTAAATACCCCCAGGCGCAAATCATAGGTAGCACTCTCAATTCACATAACTTAGACGTTTTTGTGTTTTCTCCTCTCTGGGCGCATATTAGATGATGGGCTTTGGGCGCATTTTGCATGTTGAGGTTTCATTCTTAAGGCTGGGCGCATTTGAGTAGGCCTACTTTCACTTTTCACTCAGGCGCATTTTGTATCTTATATTCAAAGTTTTAACTCAGTCGTTTTTTTAGCTTTCACTCTTGGGCGCATATGCCTTAGCAAGCATCCACTTTGGCACTTAGAATGTTTTGAGGTCCATCTCCCAGGCAAAGGCGCATTTGATGGGTCTTACTTCCATTTTGTGTCATGGGCGCATATGACCATGGCTACGTTCAATTTTGAAATGCCTTAGAAAAATTTTCATGTTATAACATCTTCATGACCTTGGGCGCATTTGGCAGGGTCTCCGTCAAGTTTTTGACACTTGGGCAAAAATTCTAAAATCTTCAAAGAGGGGCGCATTTGGCCATGGCTACGTTCACTTTTCCAGATTTAGTGAAATTTTCATGTTTTATCACCCTCATAGACCCTAGGCGCATTTGGCACTCTGGAGTTTCAATTTACTTGCCTTAGTCAAATTTCCAGTCCCTAGCCTCTCCTTCTCAAAGTCAGGCGCAAATCCACCCTTGAGGTTCCATTTTAGCTCTTAGGCGCATTTGATCTATCAAGGTTTCGTTTTCAACATTTCAACCTTTTCTTGCCAAATCAACTTGCAAGGGCGCATTTAAGGCCATCAACTTCCAGTTTGTGCCTAGGCGCATTTAGCATACTAAGCTTTCATTTTTGTCAAGAGGGGCGCTTTTGCAAGGGTCTACATTCAATTCCGACACTTAGAAAAATTTCATCATTCCAACCCTCTTGACCTTGGGCGCATTTGGCAGTGTCTCCGTCAAGTTTCCGGACTTAGAAAATTTTTCAACCATCTTGAAGCTCAAGGGCGCATTTTACTATAGGAGCTTCCAATTTGTGTGGCTTAGAAAATTTCAAGACTCCTGCCAGCTTAAAGGCGCAACTGGGGGGGTCTTCTTTCATTTTTTAAACACTTCAGGAGTTTTGATCTGCCTTTGGCCTTTTAAGGCAAGTTTTGATGCTGGACCCGAAAAATTATCAAACTGGGTGTATTTCGTGCCCTTTGCCGAATTTAGGGCGACTTGATCACGCTAACCCTAATTTGCTATTTTTAGAAAGTTTGTCTGTTTCTTGCATTTCAAGCTAGCTCCAAGCTCCAAAAAGGTTGGACTCTGCTTTGTTCGGATCCCGGTGACATGATTGAGCCGCTGGTGCCTGGTACCTGTATGCCTCTGCTGTTTTTAGCAACCTGCTAAAAATAGCAACTGCTCAGAATGCCTTCAAATTTCGTGTGTTGAATGCCTGGAGGGTATTGATCGTGACAGGACGCTGCTTCTGCGTGAATGTCGGGTTCCGCCCTTGATTTTAGGAAACCCTAATTTCCGGTCTTGACCTGCTAAAAATGGCAACTGTCTGATTCTTCATTCTCTGTAACTCTATTTGCTTTGGAATTTGCGCCAAAGGCTCCTCATCACGCGCTTGACCTGTATTTGCTGAGATTTGGTGCTGACCTGCCAATTATAGCTGCTGCTGAGGTGACTTACTATTTATAGTAAGTGTTGGTTTCTGAGGCTTCCCTAGCTCCGTTCCCTTTGAAATCTGGACAGTGTGCTCTTCGGTGGTGAACTTGCCTGTGTATGCTGACGCCGAGATCAACTTTCTATTTATAGCCTTCGTCCAAAACGCCTTACTAAAAATAGCAGGTTCTCCGATTGCCTTCAAATTTTGCCAGCAGACTCTCGAAAGGATGCTGATCATGATGGGTACTTCAGTTTTGAACATTTTGACCTCTGACTCCTTATTTTTAGCGCTGAAGCTCGAAACCCTAATTTTGTGCATGTTGCTCAGATGAGCTCCGTTTGACCTCGTTTCAGTTGTATGATGATCAGCTTGCAGTTCTGAAGCGTCGAGCTGCTACCCAAGTAATACCTGCTAAAAATAGAAAGCGGCCTGAAAAGTGATCAACTGGCTGTCGGATGATCTTGCATGTCATACTGCCCGAAAAATCTTGAAAAACCCAGAAAAACCCAGAAAAATCTTCAACATGCACGCACTGGCTAAAAATAGTAAGTTTCTGAAAAGTGGTCAGCTCTATTTGCATGTTACATTGTCGCGAAGCTCTTGGAAAACCCAGAAAGAAAATGCCGACATGCGCTGAAAATGTCTACATGCAAACCCTAATATCGGCCTCCGAAGGCCGAATGCTGAAAGTTGTCATCATACTTTGCATGTCACAAGGTCTCAAAAAACCCACAAAGAATCTCCAGACATGCGTTGAAAGATTCTGCCTCTAAGCCCTGAAAATTGCCTCCGAAGGCAGAACTGCTAAAAATAGCAAGTTGTCTGTTTTAGTTCAACTTTAACCTGTGAGTAGCCTAATGTGCTCCGGATGCAGTGTGACTGTCGGAATCTCAAAAATGCTGAAGGATTGCCTGTAATTGCACACTTGCTAAAAATAGTAAGTTGCCGGAATTCGATGAAATTTCAGTGGAGACCTACTGGAAGCATCTTGACACCAACGTTAATCCCTGATTTCAATTCAAAACATGATTTGACTTCAAATTGACGCGAGAAATGCAAACCCTAATTCTCAGACTTGGCCAAAACTTCAATTCAAGCCCAATGACGGGCACAATCCAGGAAAGACAGACAGTAGAAAAGAGAGACAACGACAAAACGAACGAAAAGCAAAGCCAAAATTAGGGGGTCCCCATTTGCAATGGGGCGATGTGTGAAAAACGTCACAACAGGACTCTTCTGGAGCTCTCTCTTCCTCGCTGTCTCCAAAATAAGACTGCTGATCAGACATATCAGATTCTGATCCATAGTCTGAATAGGCCCCCCATTCGATTAGAACACCCTCTTCCAGGACATCTATGACCCTTGGTCCAAGGCTCTAAGCATGTGTAACACTTGCCCTCCTTTCTGAGCTGTTCACGTTGCTCTTCAGTCAACTTGGGTGGAAACTTCTTGTGCTGATTTGAAAAATGTCTCTTATCCTTCTTGTAGCCAAAGGGCTTTGGCGGAAATTTAGGCCTAGGGGCTGATAACTCCATACTTCAAGACTTCTTGATTGCTTCTTCAAGACTTGGTGGATTGAAAGCTTTAACCCACCCTTTCAAGGGTTCAACCAAACCTTCAGCAAACAAAACAACCAACCTTCTCTCAGTGATGTTGGGCACCATCACGGAAAGTCTTTGGAAATCAGCTATGTAAGAATCCAAGGAGCCATGCTGCTTCAGTTGTGCAAGCTCACGGAATCTCACTTCCGGATCCTTAGTGTCGAACCTATCAATCAGCTTATTGGTGAATTCACCGTAGGTTCGAATGAGGTTATGGCCAAGCGTGACCAAACCATGGTACCACCACTCATGGGCAGCTCCCTCCAAATGAAGCGTTGCAAACTTGATGGCATCTTCTTCTGGCATGGGATGAAGTGAAAGGTAGTTGTCTAACTTTTGAACCCACGATCTTGCCGAACACTTATCACTTCCATCGAAGTGAGCCAATGACACCTTCCCAAGGGCTTGTTGATAATCGGTTCTAGGAGCCATATGAGCACGGTTATCAAGTCTTCCTCCGTTTCTTTTGTTTCTTTGGTTCAAGAATTGATCAAAGGACCATTGGTCTCTAAGATCAGGGGGTAAGGTGGCATACTCCAAGTAGGCTTGCCTGGCATCATCTGCAAAAGGAATGGCAACTTCAACTTGCGGTTCCTCCCTCCGAGTGAATGTAGGAAAGAGAGGCCTAGAGGTTGATCCTCTAGAGGTGGCCTCGTGCTGACCAATAGTTCTACTCCCTCCATTACCATTGTTCCCATTGACTCCACTATTTTCTCCTGTAGCATGGTTTTGATTAGGAGTATGATTCTGAGGAGTTTGCTGGTCCATTCGTGCAAGTAACCGGGACATCATCTCAATCATCCCATCAAACTTCTTTTCCATCCTTTCATCTTTTTCATCCATGGCCTGCTTAAGATTGTCTGACATGTTCTGAACTATTTTACCAGTATCTACTACTCTTCCTGTTTCTCTCAAAGCCTCTGAAAAAGTACTTGCTTCTGGCACTGGCGGAAACTGTGTCTGTTGTCTTCTGGCCTGACTTCTGGTGAAGTATCTGCAATCACTGTCACTCATCTGACAACTGAATCACTGTAGGGCACAGGTTGGCAGAATCATGGCTCTGAGACTGCTGTAACGAACCAGACTATTTTTTTTTTGATTTTTTCAAAAGCAATTTCAATCAACATGCACCCGTTAAGGTTAGCTCTAAACCAAAACGATGCGGAAAGCAACTCTAACCAGAATGTACACCAGGATCCTGATGTGGGCAAGGTGTGAGCATTGGTTAGAGGGTCTAATGCAGATGCAAACTGGAAGGGAACTCTAACCAAGAATGCGTCTGGGCAGACGAGCATATGGTCAGAGGATCAATGCATGATGAACTGAAGTAACCCTAACCAAGAATGGCGCCGAGTGATGGCGAGCATTTGGTCAGAGGGTCCCTATAACTACTAACTAAAAGTAAATACGCGGCAAGCCAGCCTCTTCCACTTATTCAGTGGGAAGTACAAGAAATTCAAAGAGAAGAAATGAGAAGTGCTGACAGTACTACTGTTCAGCTTACAATGAATTAGAGAACCTGCCAGAATCACAAGATTAGAAGCTTTCAATGCTGCAATAATTATAATTATCTCTCCAACACTCTCAACCCCTTTGAATATTGTTGGCATAACAACTAGCACCTCTGGAGTAAGTGTTGGTATGGACAGCTATGCACACTACGCAATGAGTGCTCTTCAAATTAGGAGGGGAAGCTCCCTCGTTGTGCTTGACAAAAATGCTTTGAAAATGGAAGTATACTAAACTAAATCCTATCTTTTTGTTTCAGCTGTAGAGGTACAAGGCTTTCTCGAAAACTTCTATACGTTGCAGCTGAGTATTTTCTAGTTTAGCTACTAACTACAACTATACTAATTACTTAAAATCTATCCAGTCTTCTCAAGAAAACAGAGCATGAGGAAATGGAGCAAGGATGACTATCTGACGATAAACAAGTATAGATTCTCAACTTGAAGGCAAGGTGGCACATCTATCAACTCAATCTAAACAAGTTTATTATTCACAAAACACCATACGATAAACAAGAACAAATTCTCAACTTGAAGGCAAGGTGGCCCATCTATCAGCTCAATCTGGACAAGTTTATTGAACACAAAACAGATTTGATCTAACTATGGAAATAATTCACCATCACAATTGTGCAAAAGTTATGTACAAATGAGCAAAAGCTCTTATTTATAGACATCGAAAGGTGTAGGGAACCCTAAAATCACCTTGAGTCAACTACAGTCTTGCAAATGCATGCAAGATTTATTGCTAAACCCTAATAAAGTAAACTATACAGTTAACTGGAAGACTACCATCAGTTAACCAAAACATCTAACCTAAATGGACAATGTACAAGCATGCACGTCCTTATTTAAAACAAAGTTAACTGGACACTACCCTCAGTTAACTGGAAACCCTAACCCTAACTCCTGTGAAGATAATCCCAAGGAAGAGATAAGCATGTGTGAAGTCAGCAAGTGAACTCAAGACTGAAAGTCGAGTTAACTACTGCTCATGACTCAACCCTTGAAATTAACTGTAGGTTCCAACTAGCAGATCACTCCATGTCATCTCGGTCTAACACTTCGACTAAGAACTCATCAATCTCTCTGTCTTCTGGCACTTTGATGCTATCCAAAACAACAATCTGTTTCTTCAGTTCTCTGTCACTTTCCTTGACTATATGCATGCATTCTCTAACATCTTCAGTCGCCTTTCTGAAACTAGCTGAAATAATTGAAATATCCTCCAACTTAGCCGCCACATGATCTCCTTCAAGGCTATCACGAATTAGCTTTTCGAACTCAGCTTGTACTTCATTAATTGCAATATACGTGCCATCTTCAAGAAGATAACGACACAGAATCTGAACAACAAAACCACTAACAAGCGCAAGAGCTCCAACAACATCATCTTTCATTCAAAATAACTTGGTAGAAACCCTTTCACATATCTCCATTTTGAAAAGGTGCTGCTCCCTCCAAGTAAAAACTTTCTCTTGATCTTCATCAACCTCCAAGGCATCATATGCAACAGACAACTGGGACACAAGAACTCGATCCTTGGCTAAACTCTCTACAACTGAAACCTTGAGCAACTGAATACCTTGACGAAGTTTATGTGCATCACCCCTCAATTGATATAAATCCGCAAGAAGACGTTGACCTGTAACGAGTAAGCTTTCAATCCAGTTATCCAAAAGTTTGCCATGACTGACTAACTGATCCAGCTTTCGTTGTTCTGCAGGTGTATTCTGAGGAAGAATATACGCTCTACTTGAATTTCTGTGAACAAGATCAGAGATATACTGACGAAGTTGACTATTTTTAGCCTTAAGCAATGCCTTATCCTCTCCATCCTTCGTCATGCGTTCTTCAAGATTATTGGTGACAATCTTAAGAAGACTCATGTCTGTCTCTCGAGTGGTCTTGCCAAGATTTGCCTTAGTGAAAGTAAAGTCACCAACTTCGACTTCATCTAGGCTCTTTCCCTCTGGAGGAATAGCAACTTCTATAACAATCTCTGATTTTGGAGTCTTCTCAATATGCACCTGCTTCTTAATCTTGTTGTTCGACCTTCTCTAATAAGGTTCACCGAACTCAGATAAATCAAGGTTATATGAAGGTTCTCGCCTCTGTCTCCCCAAAGACCTCTCGAGCCAAGAAGACTGAACAATATTATCAATTCAAGGAGAGACTGTCCCTGATGTATCAACCTGTGGTGGTTCAGTTGTCTCCGATCCTACTCGAATTGGTATCTTAGGCTTTGAATCTATGTCAATAGGTTGCACATGTGGTAAACTAGGAGGTGAAACGTGAGGCTCAGCCTGAATGACTGTCTCTACTGGAATCTCAGGTACATTCTCAACTTGCTTTTGCTTCCTTTTACCAGTAGTCCTCTTTCCCGTGTTTCCACTGAGTCTAACTCTTTCAGGAGGAATCACAATAGCCTTGACTCGAGGCCTTGACCTCGAAGTAGAAGGCAATGAAGAAAAATTCTCTGGCGGCTCTGTCACAGGAACTAACTTTCGCCTCCGTTTACTCTCCAAGAATTGCTTGCTGGTCTTGATAACCGATTTAGACACCTCCTCAAGAGAAGTATTCTCTTTAGCGTACCAATCTGGTGAGCGAAGTGGCTGCCGAGCAATTTGATCTTTGGCATATGAATTGAGAAGAACTTCTCCATCATCATCTGATAAACCATCAACATCCTCTGATAAGTAATCAGAGAGGTGAGCGATAGTGAGTCTACAATAGTGACGACGACGAACCTCGAATTCATCCTCACAATTAGCCCAGAAATCTTCAAGTGCTGGCTTATGTGCAATCCCTCGCTCTAACCTGTTTGCATAATGACCCAAAGGATCATAGGAACGCCTCTCAATATGAGTTTTAAGCTTGAATCTTTCTATCTCGGTTGACATATGCTTAGCATCCGTTGCCGTGCTGCATGTGAAAATTCCCAATCCAAATGGAAAATTAGCTGCAGTCTTATGACGACTGCGAAGAAAGAAATGAACATGTTGCATCTGTCTGAGAAACTCCATGAAGATGATCTTGTCTGACGGGTACCTCGGCAACATCAGAGGCTCTCCAACATATCCATAAACCCGGATGTATGTGAAAGTAGGGAATTGGATAAACCAATCCGCCCAAGTCTCCATCGCTGATTTTGCCTCGGCAGAAATACGAATGTGCATTTCATTATCAAGATCTCTGACTGTCCTCATAGAAAAGTGATCATTCACTGCTCGGAAATCTTGTTCAGACTTAGAAAACTCCAACTGAGAATAGTATTCATGAACATGTTGAACACCAAGAGTGCCATTAATTTTTAGATGCTTGTAACTGCCTTGGAATGCAACTAAGTAG
Organism: Sequoia sempervirens; assembly: GCA_007258455.2. Lineage (NCBI taxonomy): Eukaryota > Viridiplantae > Streptophyta > Pinopsida > Cupressales > Cupressaceae > Sequoia > Sequoia sempervirens. The sequence continues at coordinate 89,009 of VDFB02356523.1, read as the reverse complement.
ACCAAGTAAGATATCATATGAAACTCATGAAACTTGAGAAAATCAGTAATCTGTTGATGTAAGCAATCGCTAATCAACATAGCCCAGTCAAAATGTTCTGTGCCATCAAGAATTCTGGAATAAGGTAAAACATCCATGATCGGAAAGTGCTAGCATCCTCTTGACCTATAACTCGATTGAGCAAAGTTATCAAAACAACAACCTCATCCTTGAATTCACCACGACCAATCTTTTTAGGCATATTAGTCTTTTGAACTTTCAGCCATCTCTGAGCCACCTTTCTCTGCGAACGTTCTTGATCTCCATCCCATATCTTCTCACAAGCCTCAATAACCACAGTGAAATTATCTGAACGAGGAATAGCGAAACATTTTTCTATATCCTTCGGTTTGAGACTGCAGACAATCCTTCCATCAGCTGATCTGATTTATCGTGAAGATGAGTCATAATGCTTGATACAAGCAAGAACGAACTCGAGATCAAAAGTGGTAACAGGAATAGATGCCGCTGCCAGCAATCCGGAACACTCAAGATTTCTCAATAAATTGCTGCTAACACCCTCCAGACTGCTCAGATTAACCACTGGATAAACATGATTTAAGTCTGTATCTGAAGTTCTGACAAAATTATGCATAAGAGCCGATTTGGTCTTATAATCAATGAGATTGAATTGCATTTTGAAAATGAAGACTTTTGACTGTAAAGTCGAATATACTCGAACAACTTTTTGGAAAAACTGAAAATCTCTAGACAAGGCTAAAAATAGCCTATTGCAAGAAAAATTTTCGAAATTTTTCTGAAACGTGGGTTTTGTGCAGAATCAAATTCTAAGACAACCTAGAAAGTTTGATTCTCAAAAAAATGTGTTTTAGGCCCACATGCAAATAAATTCTCAGAAAAAAGCACAGAGCTTCAGAATGAAGACTATGGGGCAATTTTCTCAAAAAAATCTAAGACATCGGTTTTGCTGCAAATACTGAAGTATGTGAACCCAGATGATCAAATTCTGAAAATAAGCTGAATTTCTTTGACATGCGAAGAAAATACCTAAGATGAGAAATAGAAGAAATAAGACAGAAGAAAGAAGGTTTTATTTGCTCTGCTTCTGTAGAATTCGCCTATCTCTGTTTTTGAACTCGATGAAACCTACATGCAAACTGAAAACAAACTCTGGAATCTTCTTCCTCTGAACAATCTGAATCCGTTGCTATGAAGAACACTGAATTCAGACACCTGTAGCACTTTTAAATTGCTGCTTGCTCAAGAAGAATGTATATTTCTAAGTTTGTGATGAAGAAATAATGGACGCCTAAACTTGAATAAATAGAGTTTCATCACCAAAAATCGTAAGAAGTGCATTCAACCTTGAAAATTGCGCTTGGCTTATGATTGGATCTCAATTTTAGATAACTGAAACTAAAATGAACTAAATAAAGCACCATGCTAAAGTCGCCTTATTAAGCTTCAGTTGCAAAATTCTATTTAAAGCATCATGCGAATTTAAGCTTCAGTTGACAATTCATATTGAATTCGCCATACTTCACATGCTTTAAAATTCATGCTTTAAATCTTTAATTAAAAATCTTAATTAAGGTGTCCCATTTGAAGACTGAAGTTGACAAAAAGTGAAGCGCCAACTTCACAAAATCTTCACAACTTCAACTAATGCGCCATGCATTCAAACTTAAGTTGATTTTCAAACATGCACTTCAGTTAAGTGAACATGCAAACAAGTTAACTCGACATGCAAAGTCAGTTAACGAGACATGCAAACTAGTTAACTCGACATGCGAACTGAAAGAACACTCAACATGCCAAGATATGAACTGGAGATGACAACCCAGAAATCGTTCAGTCTAACTGAAGTCAGAACTCAAGTTAGGGCGCACCAGTCAACTTCTTTCGAAAAATCAACTTTGACCTCTTTAGGCGTTTTCCAGACCTAGCCAATTTTGATGAAAATTTGGATTTAAACCTCTTTCGGGACCTCTGTTCATCCTCTGACACTGGCTGACTGACTCCACCGATTGGCTGGCTGACAGATGCATTGCAGAGCAGGACAAAAACTGATCAAAAGGTACCTTGAGACTGAACATCATAAAACTAAGATCTGAAGGGTCAAAAACCCAAGCGCCCTTTTCAAAAGCTGCTCTTTTTCTCAGACTTAGTCAAATTTTCTTATCTCCATCTCGTATGAAGGGAAAAATAAATCCTTCATAACTTCTGATTGACCAATTTTCAAGACTGGATCACAAGTTCACTGCGGAGCTGACCTCATTCGACATGACAGCTGCAAAGGCACATTTCTCCAGAAAACATCATCTGAGGGGTGAAAATCAAGGACGCCTTTTTGAAAAGCTGCTCTTTTTCCTCTAGACTAAGCCATTTCTGAAACTGACCAAAATAATAATAGAACTTCGATTGCAGGTTGCTGAATCATCTTCTGATCTGACGGAGACAGGCGACGGAAAGCTGAACGTAACACGAACAAACTGAATATCTAAGATCATCAAAAAGAAGGCATTAAAGACTTGAAAAGCTCAGGCGCCTTTCTGAAAAAGTGCTCTTTTGCTTTTTTCCTTGATATTTTGACTAAAATTTGACCCTATGTTTGACCTCTGGCTTAGGCACTTCTGCAACTCAGATTCACCCACTGACGGATTCGTTGCGAAGCTTGAACAAATGTGAGATAAACATCTTGGGTGGCATTTAGTCAAAAACCTTCATTTGACACCTCAAAAAGATGGGCGCCTTTTTCAAAAGCTGCTCTTTTTACCAGTGTCAATTTTGACTTTCCTCTTGTTTTGCGCTATATCTTCCGTAACTTGCACGAAACAAGTCCGTTTGACAGGCTTGATAGCCCATTGCGAAGCTGACGTGATGTCGGACAAATGCCTGCTGGAGGTGACAAATCCTAAAAACAGGATCTGAGCCCCTAAAAGATAGGGCGCCCTTTTGAAAATGTGCTCCCCTCCTCAGAGATAGAATATTTTGATGATTTTCCTTCAGATTTTCACTTTTCTTGAATTTCCTGAGTAACAGACTGACATGAAACCAACACCAACTCCAAAGCCCAAAAATGACCTTCTGACACCACTTAAACAAGATCAAGACTCAATTAAGCAAAATGCCTTAGTGAAGCAAAAATTTTGGTTTGGGTACAACAAATATTAACTCCTCACTCAACTACTGAATTTTTCCCAAGTCTGATATGACTGATTTTGACAGAAAATGCACAGACCAGCAACACAACAACTTATTAAAATTTTCACAAAACACTCAAAACTCACCCAAATCATATGAAACTAAATGCATTCAACTCCTAGCATGATTGCGCCCCCTAAGTGACTGAGAAACCAACCCAAAAGACTCCTAATTATTTAGCACGGAATTCAAGGCACTCTCAGAAATGTACGGCCCTCAAGGAGGGGTGATTTTGCTCCATAAAATTCATGTCACAAGATAAAAATCTGAGATTTTGCATACTTGGTCGCCCTTAGCAAGAAATCTGATTGGTCCAATACCCAAAACTGCAATATTTTTTATTCAATAGATACGAGCAATTCTTACAATCAGCTGTGATAATCAGCAACTCCAAAATAAGACAGAAAATGCATACTAGAACTTCAAAAGGTAAAGTACTCAACTGAAATGCAAAAACAAACCTATTACAAACTATCTCTCAACTAGTTGCTATCTTTCAAGCAAGAAGATGAGCCATTGCTAGGAGGTGTGCTTTCCTCGAAGCGAGTGCTTGAAGCCAATTCAACAGCATAAAGGTGTAGAAGACAAAAAATCCCAAATGAAGAGCTGAGGCCTGAATATATAGACATGAGGAGAGCCTTCTAGAAACTTCAAGAAGGGCGCCCAAACTCCAATTTGAATTCAACACTTTTCCCTCTAAAAGGTGGCGTCCTTTTTCCCTTAATAAAATATTTCACCTTTTTATAAAATACAATCTTTCCTCAAGTAGGCGTCCTTTTTCACTAATCCCATAATTTGGTCTCAAAATATAATTTATCCCTCAATGAAGCATTTACCCATAAAGTCCCCTTTTTAAAAACAACATAAAGTTATAATGCTAGGCAAGGGGGTGTTATAATATTAAAATATAATATTATAATGTGAAAATACTTATCTCTCCATAAAAATTGCACCAAAGAGCCAAAAGTCCCAACACTGATTGTACTGGCAGAAGAAGAGAGCCAAGCACACTGTAGCCAACTAGACCACTGCCAGAAATAGAATTTACTAAAAATAGTAAATTCATGAAGTTGCTCGAAACACCAAACTGACTATACCACTGCGAAGCTCTCCGAAAACCCAGAAGGAATCCGCCATCCAATTTCCAAACTTCAAGCAACAACCTCCTCAAAAACAGGAAACCGTAATTTCACCATCCGAGTAGCCTACGGATCTCCGGAATAGGCCAACGGTCAACTGGAAAGATCACATTTGAGAAGGGGACATTACAATGGCTGGATAGAGATAAGAAATGGTGGCTAGAAATAAGTAAACATGGCTGGGAATAAAGGAACTCCTGCAGATTGTAAATATTAGAGAGGCAGCAGCGGTGAAAGGTGAAAGGGGATCAAGTATACATTAACAGCAAGTGAAACATAATAATATAAAGACATAATTTTATATATATAGATAGATATATTCATACCAAGAAATTATTGTGAATGGAAATTCGTTGGAAATAATAATATATATATATATATATATAAATAATATAATCATATGTATATATATATATATATATAGAGAGAGAGAGAGAGAGAGAGAGAGAGAGAGAGAGAGAGAGATATGTGAATGTCTTGTGAATATACAATAGTTATACTTGCAACAATTAGTAAGCCTTATAAGTAATGATGACTCTTTAATATAAACATAAATAGATTATATATATTTATGAATTGTCCTCATCCTATGATCAATCCTGTATAAGGTTGAAGGAGGCGAGTAGGGAATCAGAAAACATGGAGAGATACAACAACTTAGGTGATGTACTCACTTAGCAATAATATTTAGCATATTTTGAATATAAGAAACTGATATTGCTAATCTGATTATTGGTGTAATGCTTTCTTTAGTATTATCATGATGATAATGATGCTGATATTGACTTAATGATTTGGTAATAAATGCAAATGTATTTGATTGCTAAAAGATTGTCTTCTCCGTGTTTGTAAGCCTACTAGGGAGGAAGGGCCTGAGAAAAGTGGTGCCTAAACACCCCACTTAAGGTTCCGCCCCTAGGACCCAAAGCAGGGATGTGCCATGGAGGTGTGGCAAGTCCACTTAAGGTTCTGCTAGTCCCAAGGCAAGGGTTGGGCCATGGAGGGGTGGGGGTCCCACCTAAGATTCTGCTGCGGCCATGTAGGGGTGGTAGGCCTAGGCTACTTATAAGCTCCACTAGCTTCCCCCAGTAGGTCATGTGTTTTCCGAGGAGATGTCATGGGTGGAGAATGCAGTTACAAGTCCCCTACAGTGGAAGTTTGTAGGTTACAACCCCTTGAACTTAGCCAAGGACTTCAGGCGGATCTATCCACTTGGATAGAGAATGCAGTTACAAGTTGCTAAGAAGGGAGGGTTGTAGGTTACCACCTTTGTACTAGGGATCATGGCTTCGTGCAAATCTATCCATGCCACCCCTCTTGTGTTTTCATGATTGCATATATGAATATATTTTTGGATGCCTAGATATTAATGCTAATGAACATGTGTCTGTGGAATATTGCTCACTTTGTGGATGCAGGTGATCAGCCAAGAATTCCCCATCTTAGAGTATCGAATTGGCCAACCCTAACCCTAAAACAAGCAAGTTCCAAGACAGGACTGGGTAAGGGACATTACAATGAAGGGATTGACCAAACAACCCTTTTGTGCCTATTAAATGCATGGTATTCCAAATGGTGGAATGAGTACTTAAACTCATCTACAACACTCCAACTTAACCCAAAAGAATAGCCCAGCCCAATGTACCAAACCTTTGGGTAGAAAGGACAAACATATAAAAATGACTTTTCTCACCCTTTGAAAAGGGCATACATCTTATTTTGCACTTTTAAGGATAAATAAAAGTAAAAAGTTCACTCGAACATGACATTTGAAATCAAAATAATAACATAATGATAAAGTATATACACTTATTATGCTTGGGGTTAGAGTCTTAATCACTTATGAGCCAAACCATAGTTGCGAAACTTGTGCTTGGCAATTGCTCAGCTAACCCTAAATTTTCAAAAACTTGGAAGTTTGCAAACATTCAAAGAGAAACTCAAAAAGTTTATTGAACATTAAAAAAATACGTAAAGTTTTAAAAATATTTTTGAAAAACATATATTCTTGAATTTATGGAACGTATTACTAATTTCCTTCATAATATAATACATAGATCAAAATTAAAATAATGCACATCATAAACCAAAAAAGGAGCTCAAATTTTCAATGCATATGAACTTCAAGTCACAATATCAATAAACACTACAAATCATAAATTTCTTCTATGACTAAAGCTTAGAAAGTTTTGTTGTTTTTGTGTGGGTGTCATGTAACTTGATGGTGTAGCAGTAGCATACTCGACAAGAGCTTCAGGCATAGGATCAAATTGGGTATAAGGTAACCTACTCTTGATGGTTTGCCAACCTTGCCTCTTGCTGTCTCATATGTTATCACATTTGCTTGCCATTTGGTTTCATTGCTCTCCAAATCAGCCATCTCATCAGCAGTAAATAATTGATTCAAATCCTCAATAACCTAATTCAAATATGGATCAATGTCATTGAGGTCAGGTGCATGATGTGTGACACAATTTACTAGCTACTTCCTCATTTTGCAAAGTATTTTTGTCACATTTCCTTCTTTCAAGCAAATGTTTGTGTTGGATGCTTGGATGAAGTCTCCATATTCAAAAAACGAAAAAGGAGATGTCTGAAAAGACAGTTTTTGATGACCTATTCATTAAAAATGCAGTGTTAATCAAGGCAAATAAGAAATGCAAACATAAACTTCATACAAAATTATCTATTTCCTGTTTTTTGGGTGGTTAATTTTTGTAATAATTTTAAATGTTTTAAATTTTTTAGGTCACTCTTCTAGAATTTTCTCCTAGTTGGATTTCTCTAGCTTATTTTCTACTGTCTACTTCAATTTTATGTGTGTTCTTGGTCATAAATTATGTTGATATATTTTTCCTTTTATGTTACTTGCATTTAACACATTTTTTTTTATGAAAGGGTAAAAAGATGATTTTGAAAGGGGCCATAACCTTTTACAGAAGTCATAACAAATAGAATGTTAAAACCCAATAGAGCAAATGTGAAATAACAAGGACAAGCAGCACAAAGGCTACTGAAGAAAAGCTACTAGCACAAATGTACAACATGGGATAGGCTGCCCAAAAAGAGATTAGTCAGGTAGTTTAAACCTATAGAGCTCAAGAGAGCTTTGCATAGTTGTTGCCATTCTACCCATTGAATTTCTAAAGCAGAGTTCTAATCTTCTTTTTTTGACAGCCAAACCTAGCTTATAAGATTTCTCACTTAAGCTTCTCATGCCAAAGTGACCAATAGGGTTGAACCCTCCATTTTTCTTTTTTGGGCTTGGCTTTCATGGTTGTGAGTCTCTTAAAGTTTGGAAAACATTTGATATCATTCGCAGCTACTTGGACAACAATACTACTTGGCTACTTGTAGGTTACACTTCCATTGTAATGCTGAATTAGTAGTAGTAGTACTGATTAGCTTTACTTTTCTGCAATTTCTATTGTATTCCCACTATTAGTGGAAGAAGGCTGGCCTCACCGCCTTATTTACTTTCTTGCAACATTTAGTTTCCCACCATTGGTGGAAGAGACAGGCCTCGCTGTCTTACTTTATGTACTTACATTCTCATTTGCTGATCGGCTGAGCCATCAATCCACTCCTGCTGAATAAGTGGTCGAGTTGCATAATCTACATTTCCAGCATTGTACTTTCATTTAGTATGTTACTAATGATCCCCGGCGCCATATGATGTCACCTCACCCATTTTGGGTCTTGAGTGAACATTCTTAGTATAGGGTTACTTTCATCAGCTCCTCCGGAGTCAATCTCCTAGCAAAGATAGCCTCAAGCGTGCTTAAGACTCCATCTATAATGTTCTCCATGGCTTTTTTGACTTTGACCGAATCTCCCTATGCCGCGTCAAAGAAATGTCGGCTAGTGACCACTGAAGAATACCAGCCAAAAAAGTCATACCTATCACCTTCCTGAATTATTCCTCCCTCAACCAAAGTTTGCAAGGGCGTATGCATCAAAGCCCCTAAACGCTGAACAACCTTGTTCTGATAGATGTGAGCCTCAGCCCAAGCCTGTTCAACTGCGTCCATTCGTGCCCTAATGCCCAAGGCCAACTGATAGGAGTGAGCAAGATCTTCCAGGAACTTCTCCGTCTCAACGCGAACATTAGCAACCCATTTATCTGCTTCCTGTGCCATCCTCCTCAAATCCTCCAAGCCGCTAACTGATTCTCTGGGAAACTCGGCTGGGAGCTCAATTGCCGGATTCTCTTGCCCACAAGGACGAGACAAGTGCTGTACATAACCAATCAATGTTTTGTGCTCTGTCTTCAACCTTTTATACTTGCCTTCAGTTCGGAGCAGCCTGTCCTTGAGTGCCTGATAGGAGTTATAGCACTCCTCAATTATCTGTGCTCCGGTGGGGTGGCCTAACTCCATGGTAGTGATCACATAGTTCTCTGGAATAGCCTTATCTCGATCGCACTCAACTCTAGGTATAGCCATGTGAAGCGTGCGAGAGCCATCTTCATCTGTTGAAATCTTTGAGAACTTTCTGGCCTTCTTCTTTGTTGGAGGTGCACTGATCCTAGTCAGAAATTCTTCCATCTCAATTGCTGGATCAGTTTCTTCCACGGGTTCACTTCTCATCCTATCCCTTAGCCAATCAGGCACTGCCTGCTGCAAGTCGGAAATAATGAATGGCTGCTCATCCCTTGCTTCCTCTTCACGTACTTCTTCTCTATTTTCATTCGGATGAGGCTCATAAATCTCTATAGGCTAAGGATCTCCTGAACCCTGGGCCTCTTGCCCTATAGCAATATCATCCTCTAATGCCGCATCAATCTCACACTCAAAGCGAGTATCCGTGGCCGTTTCTTCTTTTATCTCCTGTTGGTCTTTTCTAGGTACATTGACGCTTTGATCAACGGACTCTCTACGAGGTGGCTGATTTGCTTCCTGTAATTCTTGTTCTTCATTTAACCTCGCTCTCTGATCTGCAAACAGTGAGACCTCCTGTATACTTGGAGAATAAGTCGTCAATGGTGTATGTGATGCCTCCTCAACTCTCTGAGGCTCCGGCTAGACTGGTTCTTTTCTCTGGGATTCCGGAGCCCGAGCAACCTGCTTCTTTTGTTTAGCAATGGGCGTCCTATGATCTCCCATCAAGTTATAGGTAGGAGGAATTGATCTGTTCTTAAGCCTGTTCACGTGCCTCTCTACCCATCCTCTTGCGAATGTCAAAACTGGTATGCAAAGCATATCCAAATTTGTAATCTCTGGCTCCGACCAATCCGAAAGTGGGAGCGGTGTATTCCTCATTGTCTCATAATCAGCCTGTAGAACATTCATATCCTCATCTACTTGATCTAGCACCAGAATAATTTCACATTCCCTGATCATGCTTAATGGTACCCTCGAAAACATCCTTCTCACCTCAGCATCATCCAACACACTTGCCCAAAAATCTTCAATGTGTGCCTTATGTCTGAACTCTTCAGCCAATATCCATCTGCTATTTCTATGAGGATCATAATGCTGTCTGCTAGGGTGATAAGAGAGGTGGAAAAACTGAAGCTCGTTTTCAACTTCCTTGGTTGCCTACAGTGACGGACAAAGTTCATCTGAATTTCCCATGATGATCGGGAAATCAAGTCCTCCTTTCTTTTTCTTCTTCTGAATCTTATCGTAGGCAATGAGCTGCCTAGATATCTCTAACATCAAAATTCTATTTGTGGGGTATCTGGGCAATCTATATGGATATGAGGAAAACCCTTGTAGTGTAATGTAAGTGAACTTCGGAAATTGAATAAACCAACATCCGTACCTCTCAATCAGCTCCTGTGCTTCTTTTGATATTTTGTGATGAGTTCTTTGCTGAAGCATCCTCATGATATGCATCGTGAATGCATCATTAACTCTTTTGTAGTAAGAAGTGCTCGTCAAGTGCAATTGCGGACAAGCCTCATGAATCTTGAATTGCTAAGAACCACACCCAATTGGTTCCTTGTACGATATCCCTCTGTACTTTGTCATCTGGGCCAACATGTAGATAATAGATGAACTCATATAAAATGTTTTCGTTCTCCTCAAACTTCTGAGTTGTTCATGTAGATTGTCACTGATCATCACTGCCCAGTCAACATACTCCTTGCCCTCCAGCACAAGGTTGATGTAGTAAAACATCCAAGCCTCAAAGATGAATGATTGGGAGCACCCTCCAACTCTGCTGAGCATCATAATCAAATCACAATACTCCTACTTCAAGTCCTCTGAAATTATCTGCTTCGGTAGCTTTGTGCGAGTTGGCGTAGGCTTGTTCATCCAATGGGAGTTTATCATATCAACACACCTTTCGAATGTAGAAGCATGCATTCTTTCAGTTCTTTCTCTCGTTCTGTAGACCATCTTCTCATAAGCAGGAATTCCGAATGCTTCTCCAATGGCCTCAGGCGTGAGGTTGGCAAACAATTTGCCATCAGGTGAGACAATAGTTCTCTTCTCTGAGTTGTAACAATTAGTGCATTTCATAATCAGCTCCAGACATTGAATTGCTCGTGGAAAACCAGCGGCTGCATAAAGTCCACTTCTGACAATATTGTGCGAACTAACTGATGGGTGGTGACCTCCAATCCCCAGCATTCACCTTTTGAAAGCCTCCAAATTGAAAGAGCCAAGGTTTGTATCAGCCAACTTTCCTAACTTCGAAGAAAACTTTGACTCCGGCAGGAAAGATATGCTCAATTTCTTGATCACAGCCTGTCTTGATGCATTTGCCTTGCTGGACTCAACATTGGTCTCTTTGCCAGTCACTTCTATTTGCTTAAGCCATCCTGCAAAAACGAAAGATAGTCATTAGAAATTTAACCTAGAAAAATAATATCACTTTGAGGCTGCCAGCGAATTTCTTTTTCTTTTTTTAAAAACGAGAAGCTTCAGCAATGAATTTCAAATTCCAAACCTCAGCACCCCCTCAGCAACTTCAAACTTTCAACACTTAGAAAATTTCTCCTGCAACAACACAACCTCCAGCACTTAGAAGAATTTCGACCAAACTAACTTGCTTCAACAATTTCTTAACTTCGAATTTCTTCTTCTCTAAGTTTCAAAGTTGCACTTGTAGCAATTGGTGAATAGAATGAACAAAACTCACAATTCATATAGCCAAGTCGAATTCTAGTAGACTGCTAATTTTGGCTCAGTCATTAAATTTCCACTCCTCTATTGCAGGAATTCGAATTTTCCCTCCTTTGGCAATCACAACACTTGTCATTGACATTTGACCTTCTAGAATTTTGAAAATTTCTCCCCTTGCTAGCATAGGCGTACTTTACATCATCTGCATTTTTGAAACTTTTCTAAAAATATTAAATCCAATGCCTCTTTTTAAGAAGTTCATTTTAACTGGCTAAGGCGTTCATCTTGTTATTTCATTTGCTTTGAATTTTTTTTTTTTGTCTTCACTCTTGCTCGAAAAAAAAAACTATTCCCATCAGAAATTCCATCAAAAGTCATCTAGGCGTCCAACTTCAAATTACAAGCCAAGGCATTATATTTTAATAAATATTTCATTCTTTGCCTTAGAAAAATTTAATTTTATCTATGAATTTTCATTAATTAGACACCCATTAAAAATATCTGTTTTAAAATCTCGAGCAAGGTGTGGAAAATTTTAAGATCATCTCTCTGTTGAAACTATCCAAGACCCAGAAAAAAAATTTCCCCTCAGAAAATGTAATATTCATGTGTATACATGCGAAGGGGTTCATTTAATTTTTATATATTCCACCTTAGAAAAATATATTCTCACCAAAGTTTATTCTTACTTCTTCTCCTTGGGCGCATTTAGGAGTCCCCACTTTTGTTTTTCTCACACTTAGAAAAATTTAAAGTCACCCCTCCTCAAGGTGGGTGCATTTGAGTAGGTGAGCCTCTAGTTCAAACATTTAGAATTTTTTTAAAGAATCACTTCCTTGGTGAGGGCGCATTTAGGGGGTTGAGGAGGAAGTTTCATGCCTTAGAAACTTTTCTCCTCACTCCTTCTTGGTGGGTGCATATGGAGGGGTCTACAGGAATTTCAACGCCTTGGAATATTTTTATGTTTATTACCTCTAGAAAACTTGGGCACATTTGATGGGTTGAGGAGGAACTTTCATGCCTTAGACGGTTTTTAGGCCTCCACCTTGACTTGGCCCATTTTGCTAGGGGAGCTTCCAACTTATCCATGCCTTAGGAGATTTCCTTGCCAGCCTCTCAACTTGGGTGCATTTAGGAGGGTGAGGAGGAATTCACAACGCCTTAGAAACTTTTTCCCAATTCCAATTTCCTGAGGGCGCATTTGGAGGGGTCTGCAGGAACTTCCATACTTAGAAATTTTCTTCTCCATGACCTTGCAAGCTGGGCGCATTTGAGGGGCTGAGGAGGAATTTCTACACTTAGCAACTTTTACATCCTACCCCACTTCACCTTGGGTGCATTTAGTGGGGTGAGAAGGAAGTTTTCCTTCCTTAGGAATTTTTCACACCACTTCCTCATTGAGCATGGGCGCATTTGGGGTCCTCTCAGGGAATTTTGAAAACTTAGAAACTTTTTCAAGCATCTTCTCTCAACCTGGGCGCATTTGAGGGGGTCTCCTGCCATTTTTCATGACTTAGACAATTTTTGTGCCCTTCTGCCCTCGTTTACTATTTTTAGTAAATTCCCCGATTTTCATACTTCTGTAACTTGGATTGATTTGAAATTCGCGTCATAGGATCCTTATGGTCAGTTTGACCTATTCACACTGGTGCCTCATGCTGACCTGCTATTTATAGCCTGTTTTTGGAGTGACTTACTATAAATAGTAAGTGCTCAGATTGCCTTCAAATTTTACCAATGAATTCCTTGAGAGATACTGATTGAGATGAGATAGATTAGTTTTCAGAGATTCTGGCGTTATACCCCTCATTTTGAATCCCGAAGCTGGAAACCCTAATCTGACTTGCATGTGGCTCAAATGGTCTCCGTTTGACCTTGTTTCTGTTGCATGTTGCTCTGTTCATGATATTGAAGTGCTGGGAAGCTGCTGGAGTGAACTTGCTAACAATAGTAAGTGTTTGAAAAAGTGTTCAACCAGCTGCCGGATGTGTTTGCATGTCCTATTGCCCGAGAGATCTAAAAAAACCCAGAAAAACCCAATAAATTGGTCAACATGCGAGCACTGGTTAAAAATAGCAAGTCTCTGAAAAGTGATCAACTCTGCTTGCATGTCACATCATTGCGAAGCTCTCGAAAAACCCATAAAGAATATCCTGACATGCACTGAAATTTTTTACATGCAAATGCTAAAAATAGTCCCCGAAGCCAGAATTGATAAAAGTCATCACCACAACTTGCATGCTACACCATTGCGAAGGTCTCGAAAAACCCAGAAAGATTCTCCAGACATGCATTGAAAACTCCAACATGCAAATCGTAAAAATAGCCCCCAAAGCTAGGACTGTTGAAAATAGCAAGTTGCTTGATCTCGCTCAAATTTTTTAGATAAGTTTGAAGTGGTCTGAATTTAGCGTAGCAGTTAGAATTTCAAAAAGGCTGAGAAAATGGTCCCAAATTGGGCACTTACTAAAAATAGTAAGTTGTCAGAATTCAGTAAAATTTTGTTGAGAACCTACTGGAAGTCCTTTGACCGTAGTGACAAGATCAGATTTCAATTAGCCAACTCAATTGACCTCAAAATAGCCTGAAGATTCAAAATCCTAATTTCACAAACTTAGCCAAAATTTCTATTCAGGTCAAAAGATGGGCACATCCCTAAAAAGATAAACGAAGCAAAAAGAGAGACAGCGAGAAAAACCAACCAAAATCAAGCCAAAAGACCTGAACGAAGCAAAAATTAGGGGGTCCCCATTTAAAATGGGGTGATGTGTGAAAAGGTCACAACAGGTCCTATCTTGTCCTAATCCCACCCTTGGCCTTAATAATTAGAAGTTTTCTTGTGCTATTTGGTTTTCTATCAGTCAATAAATGTTGTTATTTGATATTAAGCATCTTCAACCTAACATGTTTTTCATGTTGTCAGACTTTTAAGGCAATCTCTCCAAGGTTTTACTTTATTGTTTCTATGCTCATGTTACTACTTCATGAGAAGCATGATTGTTGATGGTGAATGTGTGAAAATGTTAAAGAATGTCAAACCATAAACTTTGCTAATTTTGAGGACTAATGAATTTTTACGCTTCATTTTTTACAGATAAAACTTTATTTTTGATAATAATTACGACGTGTTATAATAATATGCTTTTCTCAGTTTGAGTTTTACATGTATCCTAGAATATCTTAAAATTTTGGTTACATCTAAGAAAACATGTTTAGTTGTTTCTCCTTAACCCCTCTTTTCCCATTGCAGGCAGCTTTAACAATATTAGCAAAGTATCAACGCCCTTTGCTTGTGCATGCTGAAATTCCCCAAGCTTCACAACATGAGAAAATAGAGATAGATAATAATGAAAGAAGAATGTATTCAACTTATCTTAGAACAAGACCACCTTCCTGGTAAGAACTCTAAGAAAACTTTATTTCAATCAAAGAAGTATATATTAAATAAATACTGCAGTTGTGAAAATTCTCAGACTAATCTTAGAAGTTCTAAACCTTTCTTTTCTTCAACAATATGGGCAGGTCATGCTTATTATTATGGAAAACAATGCATATTATTTAAACTTAGAATTTAGTTGTTTGACATTTTTAATTCTTGAGTATTGGCTTCACAAATCTTGTAAGATAATTTTTTAAGATAATTCAATTTTATGAATCATAGTAGCGATAATTTAGGAAAAATTGCTTTTAGTTTAGATTTTCCCAAAAAAATCTCCATTTTTTTTAATTAATGGTCACCATGTTTAGGTCAACAAAATGCAATTTAATTTTTGGGAATTGTGATTTTTTCATGATATTTGAAAAAAGTTGCTTGTCTATCAAAGCCGTGTTTTGGTCAATCTTACTCCTTTTTACACCATTTTTTTCAATTTTTTGACAGCAATTGTAATAATTTTTAAATATTCTTACTTTACCCTAACCCTAACTATAACTCAATATATTTTCTAATTAATTGATAAAACTATTTATCTTATGCATGCCAGTTCTTGAAGTTATTGTTTTCAGTCAACTTGCAACTTCAGACAAATTCAGTAAGGCCTTGTTGTGACCTTTTTCACACATCGCCCCATTCAAGATGGGGACCCCCTTAATTTTTGCTCCATTCTGGTCTTTTGGCTTGGGTTTTCTTCTCTCTCTCCCGCTCTGTCTCTTTTCTGATGTCCGCCTCTCGGGGGTTGCGCCCGTCAGTGAGTTTAAACGTGAATTTGGCTAAGTCTGAAAATTAGGGTTTGAGTCTTCTTGGTCAGTTTGAGGTCGAATAGGGTCAATATATTGAAAATTGAGCTTAACATTGTTATCAGTGTGCTTCCAGCAGGCTCTTAGCGAGATTTCATCGAATTCTGAGATACTATTTTTAGTAAGTATGAAATTCCAGGCAATCTGTCAGCTATTTTGAGATTCCAACAGTCACACTGCATTCAGAGCGCATCAAGCTGCTCACGTGCAAAATTTGAGCGAAAACAGACAACTTACTATTTTTAGCAGTCATTCCGGGACAAATTTCAAGGTTCAGATGCAGAGTTTTTCTTTGCATGTCTGGATATTCCTTCTGGGTTTTTCGAGACCTTCGCGATGATATAACATGCAGGACGAGACGACAACTTTCAGAGTTCAGCCTTTCGAGGCTATTTTTAGGGTTTGCATGTCAGGGTTTCTTTTGCATGTCGGGTGATTCCTGGTGGGTTTTTCGAGAGCTTCGCGATGGTGTGACATGCAAATGAAGATACTCAGTAAGGAACTTGCTATTTTTGGCAGGTGTGTCCCAGCACCGCTTCTCAGCAGTTCAAAATTACAAGCTAATCGCAGTACCACAAAAAATGAAGGGAAACAGAGATCATTTGATATGCATGCAGACCGAATTAGGGTTTCCGGCCGGAGCCTAAAAAGAGGAGTCAAAAGTCAAAATTTTCGAAAACCGGTGTAAACCACCGCGATCGGCATCCTTCAGGTTGTCTGCTGGTAAAATTTCAAGTCGAACGGAGCATTTACTATTTATAGTAAGTCAGATTGGAAGCTGGCTAAAAATAGTAAATCAAGTGCATGCGCCAGTGTCAGCCAACAGGTCACGTGGTGAGGAGCGCCTCATTAAAATTTCAGATCAATCGGAGCAGTGGAGCTATCAGAAACATGAGGTTACTATTTATAGTAAACCACCTTCAAAAATGGGCTAAAAATAGCAGGGTGACTAAAAATGGCAGTGTTGACAGAGCAACAAGATCATGAGGATGCTACGTTTAAAATTTCAAGTCATTCCGGGCTTCAGAGGTGCAAAATTCAGAGAACTTACTATAAATAGCAGGGCACGTAAGCTGGCGAAAAATGATGAAAATTTGATTAAGTCTGGAACTTCGTCCAGCAGGCCTAGCAAAATGCGCCCAGGTGAGTAAGAAGGCAAGAAAATTCTTAAGTCATGAAGTTTATCGTTCACCTAGGCCAAGATGCGCCCAAGGTACAAAAAGTCAAAGAGAAGTCAAGGATTTCATCCTGCAGCAGGGGCAAAATGCGCCCAACTTGAGGAGAGAAATGCGCCCAGTTCATAGAGAAGTCAAAGCGGGGTCAAAGTTTCTCATCCTCTTCATGCATCAAAATGCGCCCAAGTTTATCCTTCACATACAGGAAAATGCGCCCCAAGGAAGAATGAGTCAACAAGGTCAAAGCTTTTCATCCTTCTCCAAGGCCAAAATGCACCCAAATGCAGGCAAGTGAAGACAAAAAATGGAAGTTGAAAAGTCACATGAAGGCGTTCATCCACCAGCAAGTATAAAACGCGCTCAAGGTAAAAGCTAGTCAACAAGTCAAAGGAGTTCGTCCTCCTCAAGGGGTGAAATGCGCCCAAACTAGTGCATGTCAAGACAAAAAAGTGAAGTTGAAAGGTCATCCAGTGGACATGCTCAAATGCGCCCAAGTTTGGATGGTAAAAGATGAATAAAGATGGTAAGTGGGGTAAAAAATATTGCCTAGACATGGTGAAAAGTGAGGCGTTATCCTCCTCAACATCAAGAATGCGCCCAAGGTGAATATTGGGCGTGATTTTTTTTTGAATTTCCTCTCAAGTGTGCTAGGCGTTTTCCTTCATCAAGTGTGTTATGCGCCTAAAGTGGAGGGTGTTAGAAAATTTTTCTAAGGCGTGTGAAGTCAAAACAAACTTGCTAGGCGTTGAAAGTGGTATGTGTTGGAAAATATTTTCCTAGGAGTGAAATAAAATGCTAAGTGTGCTAGGCGCCTCAGATAAGAATAAAATATTTTCTAAGTGTTGGAAAATTTCTCCAAGGCGTTGAAATATTTTCCTAAGTGTGGAGTGAAATGCAAGTGAAGTGAAATAAAAGTGTGCTAGGCGAATAAAAATTCTCTAAATGAAGTTGATAAAATCTCCTCCACTGGCAAACAAATAAAATTTTCTAAGGGAAATTTTTCAAGAATGCAAGAGATGATTAAAATATTTTCTAAGGCAAAATTATTTTCTTCTTAGAAAATACGCCTATTGCTCAAGGTGGTAAAATTTCTCAGAGCACGAGCAAAGTCTTCTCAGTGATGAAGTCAGAAGTGGATGATAATGCAAAATGAATTCAAATTCCTCGAACTGGAGCAGCACAGAATGATCACAGGCGAAGAATGAATTTAAAATGGTGAAAATAATATTTTCTAAGGTTCAAAATTCAAAAAAATTAAATGAACCCGTTCGTTGGGTACCCATGGATTTGAGGCGTTCTGAAGAAAATTTGCTTCTGGGTATTGAACATTTGCGATGATAGATGGATTTCTAAGTCTTTCGAACTTTGCCGACACTTTTTCAGTGAAGAATTTAATCAGTGCTCAAACCGTGAATTTTTCTGAGGGAAAATTTAAAATTTTCTAAGGCAAGTTTGAATAAAATGTGTTTTCGGAATGAATTTTTTTAAAATGATGAAGTCGAGATGAGTTGCCTAGATGATTGTGATCGAATTCTTCGAAGATGAATTTTCCAGAGGTGATGAAGAGTTAAAATTCAAATTCAAGTGACAGAGCTCCGGCTGGTGAGTTAAAAGAATGAATTTAAATTAAATTTTTCAAAAACAAATTCAAAGATGCCAGTCAAAGTCAAGTTTCTAGAAGAGCAAGATTCTTGACGTCGGGGGACAAGTGTCAGAAATACCAGAGAGGCAAAATTCAAATTCTTGAAGTGGAGTAGTGGAAGTTTAATGCACTGGCTAAAATTAACTTCTAGAATTCGAATTTTGGCTATAAAATGAACAAGTTTCTCACTTGTTTTCACAGCTGAGAAGAAGTCGAATTTGCTCTGAGTGAAGCATTGCAGTGAATTGCTTGAAGAGTTCGAAGTTTTAAGTTGCTGAGGTTGCTGAGGAGGACGCCTTGAGTTGCTGAGAAGTGCAATTGCTGAAAGTCAAGAGAGGCGCACTTGCTGATTACCAAAGTCTGATTTGTTGTTGAAGTTGCCAGTTAAGGAGGACGCCTTAAGCAGAGAAGTTGTTGAGAATTTAAAGAGTGCTAAGTTGTGAAGTGTGCACTTGCTGGTGCAAAGTACAAGCTTATTAAAGTTGCTGATGGACATTGGTTAAAAGTGCTGAAGGCTGAAGTTTACTTAGAAACTTTTCTAAGTGTTGAAGTTCAATAAAAGAAGCCGAGGTTTGCAAATTGGAAATGCTCTTGAAGCCGACTGCAGCCCCTATGCAATGTCATGTATTATTTTATTAAATTAAATTGCTGATGGATGTTATTGTTTGCAGATGGCTGAGGCAAGGACGAATGGAAAGGACAATGGTGCATCCAGGCAAGCGGTGATCAAGAAGCTGAGTAAGACGTTCATGCCGGAATCAAAGTTTATTTCAAAGTTGGCCAAGTTGACAGACACCAACCTGGGCTCCGTCAACCTGGAGACCTTCAAGAACAGAATGTTTGGAATTGGAAGTCATCGGCCTTCAACTACTTCACACAATATCGTTCGAAGCGGGTTGTATGCAGCTGCTGGTTTTCCACCAGCCATTCAATGCTCGGAGCTGATGATGGAGTGCGCCAATTACTATGAGAAGGATCACTGGTCGATCATGTCACCAGATGGCCAAGTGTTAGCCAATCTTACTCCGGCAGCCATCGGTGAAGCTTTCGGGATCCCGGTGCACAGGAACATGATTTATAAAACTAGGGAGCGAGCTAAGCGTATGTATGCTTCTGCTTTTGAGCGATGCATGGATACAATTAACACCCACTGGATGACCACTCCTAAGCCTTCTCGTACAAAGTTGCCGAAGCAGATCATAGCGGATGACTTGAAGCAGGAATACTGTGACCTCATCATGATGCTGAGTTGGGTTGGAGGTTGTGCACAGTCATTCATTTTTGAGCCTTGGATGTTTTACTACATCAATCTCGTGCTGGAGGGCAAAGACTATGTCAATTGGGCCGAAATGATAAGTGATAATCTACATGAGCAGCTCCTGGGCCTCCGAAGAACGAAGACATTTTACATGAGCTCCTACATTATCTACATGTTGGCACGGATGACGAAGTACAGGGGGATCTGTTATAAGGAACCTGTTGGTTGTGGCTCCCACCAGTTTAAAATATATGATGCCTGTCCACAGTTGCATCTAGCAAGCACAACCCACTACACGCGTGTCAACGATCCCTTCACCATGTATATCACGAGGCTGCTTCAGGAGCGGTTACATCACAGAATCTCGAGGGAAGCCCAAGAGCTGATTGAGAGGTATGGGTGTTGGTTCATACAGTTTCCGAGATTTTCTTACGTGAGGCTGCAAGGTTTCTCATCATACCCATATAGGCTGCCTAAGTACCCAACAGATAGAATATTGATGCTAGAGATATCTAGGCAATTGCTTGCCTTTGATAAAATTCAAAAGAAGAAGAAGAAAGGGGGAATAGAGTTTCCAATTGTCATGGGCAACTTGGATGAGGTGTGTCCTTCAATGCAGGCAGCTAGAGAGGCTGAAAGTGAACTTCAGTTTTATCATTTTTCATATCATACTAGCCGACAGCACTACGATCCACACCATAACATCAAGTGGGTGTTGTCAGAAGAATTTAAACATAAGGCCACCATTGAAGATTATTGGGCCGATGCAGCTGATGAGATTGAAGTGAGGAAAAGGATGTTTTCTCAGTTGCCTATTACCTTGATCAGGGAGTGCGAAGTGGTACCGGTTCCAGACCAGGTGAACGAGGATATGGATGTTGTTCATCCAGATTATGCAGCTGTTCGAGATACTCCACTTCCACCTCCAGATTGGTCAGAGCCCGAGGTTGCAGATTTAGATACTCTCTCTATCCTAGTCATGACATTTACCAGAGCATGGGTTGATAGGCGAGTAAACAGATTGAAGAGTAGGTCAATTGCTTTGACTTACAATATGATGGGGGATCACAGGACGCCCGCCACTGGCAGGAAGAAGCAGATCACACGAGGCCCAGAGTCCAGAAGGAAAGAGATAGTTAGACAGGAGCCTATTCAGCCAGAGCCTCCACGAGTTACAGTTGCATCACCATTGGAGACACGTTCTCCAAGTATACAGGAAGTTTCTTTATTTGCTGATCAGAGGATTGCATTGAATCAGGTGCAAGCAGTACAGGATAATATTCAGCCTCCACGGAGAGAGTCAGTTGGCCAGAGCGTCAACGCACCTGTTAGGGTTGATCAGCAGGATGATGAGGGGACTATTACTGACCCTCAGTTTCAGCAGGAATTGAGGCGGCCATGAACGATGATGATGATATAGTGTCGGGTGATACTCAGCCACTTGAGGATGATGAGCCTCGCCAGAATGATGAAGAAGTTGAACAGGTTAGAGAAGTAGAGGCACAAGAGCAGCAGCCCTTCGACATACAGTATGATGTGCCCGATTGGCTTAAGGATAGAATGAGAAGAAGCCCCAGTGAGGAGATTGATCCAGCAGTTGAGATGGAGGAGTTTTGAACAGGATCAGTGCACCTCCACAGAAGAAGAAAGCAAGAAAATTTTCGAAGATCTCCACTGAAGAGGATGGCTCTCGCACCCTTCATGTAGCTGTGCCACGAGTTGAGTGTGACCGGAATGAAGCAGTACCGAAATTATGTGGTCACTACTCTGGATTTGGGACGCCCCACTGGTGCTCAGATTGTTGAGGAGTGTGATAACTCCTTCCTTGCCCTCAAAGATAGATTATTCAAGAAAGAAGGGAAGTATAAGAAGTTGAAAAGAGAACACAAGGCCTTAATTGGATATGTACAGCAGTTATCTCGTTCTCGAGGGCAGGATATTCCAGTGATAGAACCTCCAGCAGATGTGCCTAGAGAGTCGATCAGCGGCTTGGTAGAGTTGGGAAGGATGGCACAGGAGGCAGATAAATGGGTCACAGGAGTACGTGCTGAGACGGAGAAGTTTATGGAGGATCTTGCTTTTGCTTTTCAGCAAGCCTCTAATATTTTAGCACGGATGGAGGCAGTGGATCATGCTTGGGGTGATGCCTCTATCTACCAGAGCAAAGTTATCCAGCGTCTTGAGGTATTGAGACATGTTCCGTTGCGATTGCTGGTTGATGGAGGTGTCATTCAGGAGAATGACAGGTATGATTTCTCTAGGTGGTATTCTTCGGCTATCACGGGGCGTGGCTTCTTCGATGCGGCACAGGCGGATTCAGCTAGGATACACAAGGCCATGGCCAATATTATTGATGGAGTTCAGAATACCTTTGAGGCCATATTTGCTAGGCGGTTGAATCCGGATGAGATAAGTGTTGATAATTTGAGGGGTTTGCTGGTGCCTTTCTTTGCAGATGTTAAGACCTTTGTACAAGATGACTTTGAGAATACTTCTACTTTCTCCACCTTGATCCAGAACACGCAGGATTCCTTGGCTGCTTGGAGAAAGTCTTGTGCAAGGCATGAGCATTCAGTCACAGTGTTAGAGTTTCAGTTAGATTGTGTTCCACCGATTTCAGTTCAGGAAGTTGAGGCTGTGCTTCGCAGATTCGTGGAGTTGGCAGTCAGAGAGAAGGCAAGTGGGAACGCACTACTGGACGAGGATCTTCTAGAAGACTGAATATGGGCATTTATTACATTTACTATTTTGGGAGTGAGTGGGAATCTTTGATTCATTTAATGTACCACTCCCTATTCTGGCAGTTTTTAGGGTTAGGGCTGAGGTGGCACGATTCTGGCCACTCTATTAATTGTAACCCTAGCCGTCTTTTGGGACTTGGCTAGTTATAAAAGGGGGAGTCCCCCTCATTTGTAAGGCATTAGACATTAGATCAGGCATTAGCATTAGAGCTAGAGATTGGAGAGATTGCATAGTAGTCATTTTGCTTAGCATAGTGTGGAAGAGAAAGAAAGTTTTCCCTTTGAAAACTTTTGAGGAGATTGTTGTGTAACACTTTTTATGATAATTGATCTTTTCATTGATGGTGGAATTCGTCTTGTCATGAATAGCTAGCAAGGTCTCTTCTTCCTTTCGAATCCAAGTAGCTTAATTTCATGCAAGTAGTTTACGTTGATGTGTGGTGTTTTATTGAGGTAGCTTCGCTTTATTCCATACCACTAGCAACTTGTTGATGATAAGTTTGCCTTGCGTGGTCAACTGGAGATTATCTTGAATCTAACTTCGGTTGTGATTTGTATACTTACATGCGTCGTTGTGATGGTGTATGTATGCTAAATCATAATTTGAAAACCTTTTGTTATCCCTTTGAAGATTGCACCGATTTTACTGAGGCTGTCCGACGTGAGGCTAGGTGAAATCTGGTTGAAGTCTATTGAAACGAAGCCCCACATATCCTGCATTTAGAGTAGAATATAAGTTTCTTAGGCCTTATACTCTTTTACTTTTCCGTATATTTCTGATTAGTTTTTAGGAAAACGAACCACATTGCCAAATCATACACGCAAGAATCCCCTTCAAAATCATACATTAGCTGCTAACTGCAAGAAATCTGAACAATTGTGTAAGTCCCCTCGTAAGAACACAGCAATACACATCAACCAAACTAGGTCTATTCGCACTTAAGGAACCTTGGAGTTGAACGTGTGATCTATCTCGCAATCTTAGCACACGGAATACTTTGACCAAGAGAGAACAGAGTAGCCCTAAACTATTTTTGTTCTGCTGTTTGGTGCGGTCACGAAAAACACATCAACAGGACCATTACCTTTTGGTACTATTTTTTGGGATGTGAACTTGGTCCCCCATAAAGGAGCTTGAACTTGCTGTTTTTATGAAAGAGTTTGTTTCTGTTATGGTGAATAGTCAGTAACTCTTAAAATTCTTAATATGAATTAGCATGTACAGATTTTCAGCTCATTTTGGTAATAACTTCTATCTGATTGGAATATTTGACCTTCGGTAGTGCAATGAGCACATCTTCTCTATGGATTTCTCATATCTGATTTTTAAACATACTAGCATCATAACAATTCATAGATTCAATTCGAAAAAACCCCTAAATTGAATACCAAAATTGTTTTATACTTTTACACATTATAATACATGTGCAACACATATCAAGTAAAATCAAAATGTCATGTATAACTAGTGATGAGCACACAGTTATACTGAAAGGGTGAGGGTGGTTGGGGAGGTCGGAGGTTAAAGCAACATTTACTTTTTCAAAACTTAACATCCATAGCAATGTCTATCACACAAGATGAAATAACTATGCAACACAAGATGAACACAAGATTTACATGGAAACCCTTTCGATAAAAAAAACTGTTGGCGTTTCAATTCGCACCTCTGGAGTGCAGATTGGAAACAAACAGCTATGCACAGTATTAACTGCTCTTCAAATTAGGAGGGGAAGCTCCCTCTTTTGCTATTATGCGTAAAAAGTAAAGTAATGGAAGTTCCTATCTTTTTGACTTAACCGGTAGAGGCACAAGGTTATAAAACCGGATACATTGCAGCTAAGGTTTTTCTCTGGTTTTTGCAGATCTTAACTACAACTAGGCTAACGCTAATACTATCCTATCTCCTCTAGAAAAATAGAGCAAGAGAAATTATGAGCAATTGGGAATGGTTGACGATAAACTCTATCTCAGGATTCCCAAGGAGGTGGAACACTCTATCCAAGGTGTAGGCTGAAAATAAGTTTACTGGAAACAACATAAAACGGCAAGCTAGATCTTAGGATTCCCAAGGAGGTAAAATACTCTATCCGAGGTGTAGGCTGAAAAAAAGATTACTAGAAATGATATTAAACGATAATCTTTATCTCTAGATTCCCAAGGAGGTAAAATACTCTGCCCGAGGTGTAGATATGAAAGAAAGATTATTAAAACAACAATATTAAATTTGGAACAACAAATTGCATAATGAGACACACACAATAGATGATCAAACCAACTTTATATTAAACAAAGTGAACAAATACTAAATAGCAATATTGCAAGCAAGGTGGCACAACAATTTGTTATCACGAGCAAAAGTTAAAATACAATGGGCAAGGGTGCTCTTATTTATAGAATCTCAAAGGAGTAGGGAACCCTAAAATCTCCTTGAGTTAACATCGGTCTTGTTAGCATGTGAGATTTGTTACTAAGTCTAAATGTATGTAACTTAATAGTTAACTAGAAAAACTACCTCAGTTAACTGATTCTAAATTAAACTAATTGGACTTTGCAACACGCAAGTCCTTATTGATATGAGAGTCAACTGATAACTAACATCAGTTAACTGAAATCTAACTAAACTAGAACTCCATATGTACATAGGTATCTCCAAAATAGACATGCACAAGGTGGGACAACGAGTTAACTTGGAAAGAGGCATCAAGTTAACTGCTGTGTCTAATGTCTATCCTGAAAAGGTGGGATGTCCTGATTTTGTAGTTCATTGGCTGCGATCATGAGCAATTAACTCCTCCACCAAGTTGTTAACAGCATCACCATCTGGAGCATTGATACTCCTCTAAAATACTCGATGTCTTCGCAACATCTCTTCACCATCTGTGATCTGACTTTGCAGTTCTCTTCCACTCTTGGCCGCCTCATCAAATAATGCCAACATGATTGCAAGTTGATCCAACTTACAGTCAATTGAATCATTGCTGAAAATACCATGAATGAGTTTTTGAAACTCCGATTGTATGTCAGCGAGCTCGATGTATTCACCATCCTCACGCTGATACTGGAAAGGGACTTGTGACACGAAAGTTCTCACAAACATGAGCGCACTTGTCACCTTTTCTCTGCTCTCGGTCAATTCTGTAGAAATTGTTTCATGTATTTTTACTTTGAAGATTAGTTGTTCTCTCCAAGTAAAAATTGCTTCCTTATCCTCTTCTGCAGTGACCGAGTCATATGCTGTCCTCAAGTGAGAGACCATGATCTTATTCCGTGGTTTTTCTACCGCTAAGTCTTGCTCTGAATCTTGAATCTCTGTGCGAAGTTCGTGGGCATTGCACCTCAATTGGTACAACTCTGAAAGTATGAATTGACCCCTTGTGACGAACTCTTCTTCCTAGTCTTTTAGGCGCTTCCCATATACAACTAGCTGACTTAGCTGATTTTGTTTTGTTGGAAACTCTAACATTTGTAGGAGCAAGGTGGTGACAATTTCAGTGCTGTGCATAAGGTTGGAGATTTATTGGTGAAGCTGCTGGTTTTCAGCCTCGAGGGCTGCTTTATCTTCACCATCTTTCATCACTCTCTCCTTTATGCTTTTAGTTGCAACTTCGAAGAGATCCACATCTGCTTGGCATGTGCTTTTGCCAAGCTTGACCTTTATCAAGGTGAAGTCATCAACTTCTACCTCATCCAAGTTTTTATCCTCTGGTGGTGTAGCGGTCTCAATTACAATCTCTTTGTTAGCATTCCTTTCCACATGAACTTGGTTCTTGCACTTTTTATTTGGCGTGTCTTGATAGACATGATCAAATTCTGCAAAGTCCAGTTGATAGGATGGCTGCCTCCTCTTCCTACCCTGGAGATTCTGAAGCCAAGATGAGTTGCAACTAATCATGCTGGAAGGATCGGTGCTAGTCCGAGGAACTCCTGATGAGTGAGAATGCGTTGAAGCATTGCTACGTGGTGGCGAGTCTGGCTCCACATCGATGCGAACCGGAGACTGCTGTGGTGGTGACGGAATGGGAGGCTTTGCCTCTATTTCTGGCATGTTCTTAGCTGTATTTGTGGCTACCTCCATATGTTGTTCTTGTCTAAATCAGCAACTGGTGCTTTTTCCTTTATACTTCTTGACATCCTGCTTCTTTTAGGAAGGTTACTTGATGTCTTCTGTCTGGGTTTTGATTTTGACGTGGAAGGTAGTGAAGTAATAACCGGTGGCGGCTATGTGTTTTGTACAATTGCCTTCCTTGTAACCTTGCTATCCAAGTAAAGTATGCTATTCCCGACAACCTTGCCTGTTCTTCCTTTAATAGATGTGCTTTCTTTGGCATACCAAATGTTGTACCCCAAATTAAATTTTTTGCTACACTTAGGCATTTTAAAGAGGGTTAAAAGTCTTGTTAAAATTGTCAAAAAAGTCAAAATTGGGAATTTGCATGTCTTGCATGAGGGCCAAAAA
This sequence comes from Sequoia sempervirens, assembly GCA_007258455.2. Lineage (NCBI taxonomy): Eukaryota > Viridiplantae > Streptophyta > Pinopsida > Cupressales > Cupressaceae > Sequoia > Sequoia sempervirens. Next base: position 62,079 of record VDFB02356523.1, on the reverse strand, counting down.
CTAGAAATTTTCAAAATCTGACGGTCTGGGTCTATTCAGAGTGACCAAATCTAAAAAACCCAGATCTCAGTTAGCTCATTCAGTCAGCTCACAGGATTCTTCAAACTCCCAAAAATCAAGATTAACTGGGGTCAAAACTCAAGCAAAAAAATTTGTCAGAAAATTGGCTAATTCTGGAGAGGAAAAACATCCCTAGGCAAGAAAGGTGCCCAAGGCTCAATGCCTTAGTCAAATTTTTGAGTTTCTATCATGAAACTTTCTAAAAATGTCCACATTCAATGAACCTGCTCAGGATTGGCTTCAAGAAGTTTTAAAGCTGGAGAATAAAACAAGTTTTCGACCTAAAAACCTATTTAAAGGATGCTTTTGGATTCATTCTTCAGAATTTTTGCAGGTGTCATCCAACACAAGAGAAGAAGAAACATAAAATTTTATTCAATTCAAGATTCGAAGGCCAAAACCCGGTGCTTTTTCAAAGTTCTTCGTATTTTCCAGATCAACACACAAAGGGGGCTTTTTCATGCTTTATTTCTCCAGGGCATCAATTTTCAGAAGAAGGGGGTCAATATTTTCCAATTTCAACAATTTGGGTCAGCTTGGTTTTCAATTCACTACAACTTTGAACAATTTTTCAACTTTGAAGAAATTACTTTTTCTACGCATGTCCAAGAACTCTTCAGTATTTTCAAAATCTGATCAACTAGGTTCATACAAAATGTGACTCTGCACAAAACCCAGCTCCTAGCTTTTTTCAAAAAAAATTCAAAATTAGGGTTTCTTCTTTTTCAACCAGCCATGAACAATTTTCAAAAACGAGCAATCTGGGTCTTCTTGCAACGAGATTCTCTACAAAACCCATATCTCAGATTATTTTTGAAAAATATGCCCATTTGAAGAAGAAAAATCAGCAAGCTATTTTTAACTTTTGTGCAGAACTTGTCCGAACATAGTCAAGTTTACAGTCAATCTTCGAGTTTTTCAGCACGGAGTATTCTCCCATAAAATTTTGTTACACCCCAAATGTATAGCTACTAATTTATTAGTACTACATAGGGAAGAATTATTGTAAAAGAGAATTCAGAAGATGAATAAAATGTGTTGTTTCTTGTTATCAATACGAGTCTTTTCACATTTAATGATTGTCTCATTTAATGTTGCTTGAATTGATGTTATCCATGATGAAATATTGCATTATAAGGTTATTGAATCATGTTATTCTAACTTAAAATGTTTAAGTATACTGCTAATGTTATGAACATATGACTGTCATAAAATTATGTCAGTGGATGCAGGTATATGAACTATTGCTCCCAACGGAGGGGAAATATCACTCGGGAGAGGAGCTTGGTCGGGTAATTGGTAAAGTGAACTATCTGAACATACACACACTTCATTGGTCGGGTAATCGGTAAAGTGAACTAGATTGAGTGAGCTAAGTCAGTTGTGTGGAATTATAGTTAAGTCATCCATAGCTTATGTATATTTGCATTAGGAGTTTTGTCTACTTTTGTGTATATTTGTAAGTGATGTTTATCTAAGTATCTGTCTTGTGATATTACGATCATTATGATGGTAATGCAAATGGATGTAAGTGAAGGAGTGGAGATATGTACATATGTATAGTATATACACGTATCCATATGTATATACATATTGATAAAGCGTATGATGGCAGATGGATATGCTCGTACAAATGCATCGATATGGTATACGTACACATACGTGTACATAGAAGGATATACAGGTATATATATGTATATATGCACACATTCAGTGTCATGTGGATATTAAAATAATTATTATTATTACCTTTTGAGTTGGATATATATCAGATGTGTGTTGACTGGCTCACGATATATATATATATATATATATATATATATATATATATATATATATATATTGGTTATATATATATATATATTAAAGATTATATATATATATATACTATAGTTATATTAAAACATATATTTATATATATATTTGGGTATTTAATATATATATATATATATATATATATGTAATGTCCCCATTTTGGCCATACGCTCTTCTTTGACTGATAGCCTATTTCTGGAAATCCGTAGGTTGATTAGAAGTGAAATTAGGGTTTCCTTGCTTGGAGATTTGTGGCATTTCTAGGTATTTACTATTTTTAGTAAATACTAATTTTGGCAGTGGTTCAGTTGTCAGCCTTCATTAAGTCATTTTCAGTTGGAGCAGTTGTTATTATGGCTTGGTCTTCAGAGAGCTTTATTTGGTAAAAAATATTTAATTAAAGGCATTATGTTTTAATTCTCTGTTGGCACCCCCTTGGCCTAAGGAGATAACTTAAGTTGTTTTTAAAGTGGGGCCATGAAGGGTACGCCTTCATAAAGAGCTTTATTAATTTTATTAAGAACTTTATTCCTTGAGCAAAAGTGGACGCCATTTTTTATATTATTTGAATAAAGTGAAATTCTTGGAGGCTTTTGGGACGCCACTTGAGAAGTTGACTGGTCTTGGGAATTGGAAAGGTCTCTTGTGTCTTTTGAGCTGCTTCTCAGGCAATTGAAGAGTTTTGTTGAGCTCTTATTTATTGAAGGCTTTTGCTCCAGCATTGGATCCATGAAAATTATGCTAAAGTTATGCTGTCGAAATGACAATTGACATATTGCTTTGAGGATGTCTACCTCCTAGCCTTTTGTCCAATTTCGTGTTTGCAATATAACACCTAGTTGGCTACATTGCTGCTTCTCAACTTCAGACTAGCAGATTGAGCATCAAAGATTGAAGAATTTTGGTGATTTTTGGCAATTTTGGTTTGCTATTTCATCAACTACTGAAGGTGATTTTTATTCATGGTTTATTTTCCAGCTTGAATTTCGTTCTGGGTATTTAACCAATCTGTTTGCTGACCTTGGGCGACCATTCATGCAAGCTTTGAGATTTTATTTTGAAGTGCCTGATTTTTAATTAAAATCGCCCCTCCCAAGAGGGCCGTACCATCTCAAGTGCATTGGGAATTGTGCAAGTAAAAAAATAAGTTGGAGTTGCTGCTGTTTGGTGCTTGGTTTTTGGGCGCCTACCTCCTGAGAAACATTTGCAAAAGATTTCAGTCAATTCGGAGGTGAAATGAGTGAGTTATGAGTAATTTACTGTTTTCCAGTTTGCTGTTATAAATTTCCAAAACTCAGGATTTTGCATCAGATTTATCAGTTTCCAGTTTTAATCAATTTTCAGTCATTGGAAAGCAAAGAACATTGTTAGAATTCATTCTTATCTCCTTATCTCATTTCTCTATCATTGTAATTCATGTATTTGCAGTCATTTTGAATTGTTAAGATTTCTTTGGTATGTATGTGGATGCTAATGATAAAATCAGCAACACATCTATTCATGATGGGTTTGTTGAAGATAAAAATGATAAATTAATTAAAGCAGCCAACTTTGATGACTTTTATTTCCAGTATGATGACGGTGGCGAAGGCGGTATTGAGCTTGATCATCAAACTAAGCTCTTGGAGGAAGTTACTGATGAAGATTTCAGTTTGAATGGAATGAAGAGTGACTCATTCAATGAGTCAATAATCCAAGGGGAGCATGGATATCTTGTTCCTGTTGATCATTACAATCAACCCTTTTGCATTTGGGATCCTGGTGAGATGGCACCAAGGTATGTTAAAGAACTTGAGTGGGATAAATTTCCCTTTGATCCTGATAAAGTTCAAAATTCATTTTGTATTGCAAGCTATGAAGTCATTGGAGAAGACGTTGTCTTTGATGAAGAAGCTTGTTTGGCAAAGCTCCATAAAGATTCCTTTGAGGTAGTAGTAGCCACTAAATCAGAGTATGTTGCTACCAAGACTTTAAGAGAATCAATCAATAATGATTCATTGTTTGAAAATATTGCTGTTAGGAAGGAAGTTGATTTTGAGAATCAAGTCAAAGAAAATAAATCAAAAAAATTGATGTTTGATGAGAAAAGCTTCTTTGCTGATTTTGATCATGGGCATAAAGAGCTGCAAGTTTTGAAGGATAACTTAATGGTTTCAGAAGAGAAAATTGTTAAAGCATTATCAAGATTTGATAGCACACACAATTTTGTTGAAGAACTCTACTGGAAGTCACAGTTTGAAGAGAGACAAAATGGAGTTAAAGGAGTCACCCTATCCAAGTTGCAAACTATCAAAGAAGCATTGGAATCATTAAAGATAGATTATTTGCATTTGCTCTCAGATAGGGATAATGCCATTAAGTTTGCGGAAGAGACCTATGATGCCTACCAAGAGAGGGAGAAAGAGGTTGATCATCTTTACCTTGATCTTTCCTTAGCTCATCACTCTTTATGCAAGGGAGAAAATCAAACTCCTATTGCAGCCACACTTGAAGGACAAGAAGTTGATACAAGAATTATGGAGATCAAGCAAATAGTTGAAGGTATTAATGAACTCCATAATGATGAAATCTTGCTTAATTTTAAGGAGATTCATGAAGATGATGGTAATTGGAAGGTAAATCAAGAGTGTGAACTCTTGAGTTGGGAAGAGAACTTGCCTCAAGAAGTGATAGCTTGCAGCCATGAGCTTGAATCAACAAAGTGCATGTTAGCGAATGTTCAGTTGGGTGTAATGGAGGTAGGAGACCAGCTAGTTGATTTCAAACTTCTCAGAGAATGTAGGGACGAGATATATTTTGTGATTGATAATCCTCCAAGCTTGCTTGTAAGTGAATGCATAAGAGGTTTAGAGAATTCAGTTTCCATATGGGAAGTATTGATTCATGACGACTTCCCCATCTTTGACACCAAGGTGTTAAAACATGTTTTGGTAAGACATATTGTTTACATGCCTGACAGTTTATCCTTTGGATTGAGTAATGCTCACACTATCCTGTCTTGGGAGAAGGATTTGAAGACGATGTTTGTTTCAGGCTCCCTTGTTTTTGAAGCTTTCTTGGATAGACTTCAATGGTTTACCAAAGAAGTCAATAATTTTCTGGGTGTGCAATTGGAGTTGATTGGTACTCAGAAATTTGTTGTGAAAAATCTTTTGGGGTATGGTAGGAAGGTTCATTGGAGGGATAAGGATCAAACTTTCAAAATTAATGGTGTTTTCTCCTTTTTTATTAGCCACTTGATGATTCCATTTGTTTATCAACAAATGGATTGGAGAGAAATTTTGAGCAAAGAATGGTTCTTGGCTGTAATGGAACTCTTAGAGTGGGTGTTTCCACCCTTGTGTTTGAGCAATTTGGTCAAGATGAATGTGGATTTTCAAAATTGCAGCAGTGGTTCCTACTCATGTTTGCAGATTTCTTTGAACTCTAATGTTGAGTCTTTCATTCTTGATTTGGTGGTAGCTGCTAGTCACTCCATTGCAACAGCAACAACCGAAGATTCTAGACTTATTACTCATGAAGTTTGGGAGAAAGTTGAACCTAAACAAATTATTTACTTTCTTAACAATCTATCTCTTGAGTTGAGTGATGTTGTGGCCCATCCTAGTCCTTCGAGGGAATGGGAATTGAGGACAACTTTTGTTTTGCGCTCCATTAATGTTGATGTTTTCATGAGTGGGCTACATGGGTTTATCAAAGAAGACTCTAAATTCTTGAGTTTGCATTTTTCCTTGATTAGTACTTGGAGAAGTGTTGTGTACTATTTTAGATGCATTGGAGAACATTTTCAGTTGAGTATCCATGTTTGGAATCCTCAATATGGCTTGAAGGAAATTGTTACTAGTAGAAAGAGGAATCTTTGGAGAGATAAGAATTTAATTTTTAGATCCTCTAATGATGTCTCCATCTTCGCCAATCATTTGAAGGTTCTTTTTGCTCATCAACTGGTGAATTGGAGAGATATTTTGAACAAATGATGGTTTAATGTTGGTTTGGAGTTTCTTGAGAAGATGTTTTCAGCCTTGTTCATGAGCAATTGTTCTATCATGGACGTTGATTTTCAGTATTGTAGCAACTGTTCAGTTCATTGCATGATGATTTTCCTAAAATCAGATTTTGAGAGGTTCATTTCAGTTTTCATGGGCAGTTGGTCCATTCATTCTTCCTCTTCTCAATCTTTTTTCAGTAATGGTTTATGGCCTCAAAAGTGGGAAATGATGCTCCATAGTGATTTGGACCAGATTTGGATAGTGTTTAAGTTCCTTTCCAGTGATTTATTCTATACAAATTCTTGCACTAGTGTTTGGGGCAGCGAACCCTTGCTTGTTTGGGCTCAACCTTTTGAGACTTTTGAGATTTTAGTGGGAGTTTTCATAAATTTTCTTGCATATATCAGAATTATTCAGAAGAGGCATTATACATCCTTGAGGAGCTTTGATGATGCGGCTGTTATGTACATGCAAAGGGCTGTTTATTCTTTTACAAATAGCTATGATGGAGTTACATTTGTTGTTGTGATTTGGTTTGATGCTTTGAGGAGTGATGTTGATGAGAATATCTTTGAGTTGTTTAGAGTAATCTTCTTTATTCTCAGGATGGTGATTGACATTAACATTGCAGATGTTAATTCCTCAGAGATTATTGGGCATGAGATGCTGCTAGATTTTGCTTCCATTCCTTCCATGTTTTTCAGTTTGAATTTTAGGCATGTTATCTCCTTGAGGTGGCAGGGATGGTTTATGCAGTTCTGGTGCAGTGATTTCATTCGTGTGTTCAGAGTAGAGCAGCATTAGCATGATGGAACCTTTCCGAGATGGACTTGGGACCCTGGGATCTTACATATTTGGCGGGATCAGTTTGGAGTGTTGTGGCATTGCTTGAGGACAAGCAATTTTGGGAAGGGCGGACTATAATGTCCCCATTTTGGCCATACGCTCTTCTTTGATTGATAGCCTATTTTTGGAAATCCGTAGGTTGATTAGAAGTGAAATTAGGGTTTCCTTGCTTGGAGATTTGTGGCATTTCTAGGTATTTACTATTTTTAGTAAATACTAATTTTGGCAGTGGTTCAGTTGTCAGCCTTCATTAAGTCATTTTCAGTTGGAGCAGTTGTTATTAAGGCTTGGTCTTCAGAGAGCTTTATTTGGTGAAAAATATTTAATTAAAGGCATTATGTTTTAATTCTTTGTTGGCACCCCCTTGGCCTAAGGAGAAAACTTAAGTTGTTTTTAAAGTGGGGCCATGAAGGGTACGCCTTCATAAAGAGCTTTATTAATTTTATTAAGAACTTTATTCCTTGAGCAAAAGTGGACGCCATTTTTATATTATTTGAATAAAGTGAAATTCTTGGAGGCTTTTGGGACGCCACTTGAGAAGTTGACTGGTCTTGGGAATTGGAAAGGTCTCTTGTGTCTTTTGAGCTGCTTCTCAGGCAATTGAAGAGTTTTGTTGAGCTCTTATTTATTGAAGGCTTTTGCTCCAGCATTGGATCCATGAAAATTATGCTAAAGTTATGCTGTCGAAATGACAATTGACATATTGCTTCGAGGATGTCTACCTCCTAGCCTTTCGTCCAATTTCGTGTTTGCAATATAACACCTAGTTGGCTACATTGCTGCTTCTCAACTTCAGACTAGCAGATTGAGCATCAAAGATTGAAGAATTTTGGCGATTTTTGGCAATTTTGGTTTGCTGTTTCATCAACTGCTGAAGGTGATTTTTATTCATGGTTTATTTTCCAGCTTGAATTTCGTTCTGGGTATTTAACCAATCTGTTTGCTGACCTTGGGCGACCATTCATGCAAGCTTTGAGATTTTATTTTGAAGTGCCTGATTTTTAATTAAAATCGCCCCTCCCAAGAGGGCTGTACCATCTCAAGTGCATTGGGAATTGTGAAAGTAAAAAAATAAGTTGGAGTTGCTGCTGTTTGGTGCTTGGTTTTTGGGCGCCTACCTCCTGAGAAACATTTGCAAAAGATTTCAGTCAATTCGGAGGTGAAATGAGTGAGTTATGAGTAATTTACTGTTTTCCAGTTTGCTGTTATAAATTTCCAAAACTCAGGATTTTGCATCAGATTTATCAGTTTCCAGTTTTAATCAATTTTCAGTCATTGGAAAGCAAAGAACATTGTTAGAATTCATTCTTATCTCCTTATCTCATTTCTCTATCATTGTAATTCATGTATTTGCAGTCATTTTGAATTGTAAGGTTCTGATTAGTAGTACTAATCTAACCCATTATTATTGCTGCAACTATTTGATTAAATTCTCATTAAAGTCCCCTGGATGGTTTACCGCCAGTGTGGTTAAATTGATTGTAACTCTTGTACCCACTCAAAGTGGTGAATCCCCACAGTTCCGTGGATGCCCGCCGCAGCGGATGAATTGTTTCTAGTGTAATCTTTTCCCCCCACTGTTTGGTGGTAGCGTGGAATTGCTTTCATGGCTGGTTATCCGCCTATCTGTTTATAATTTCAACTTTCTTCACTCCGTCATATGTTAGCACCTCGCCCTTAGTGGGATCTTGAGTGCACATTCTTGACGTTGAGTAGTTATTCAATTCAAGTTCAGTTTTCAGTTTGATGCTAACGCTAATCCAGTTAACTATTGCTGGTTATGTGTGTTAAATTCATTGAAAAAATTGGTTAGCATATTTCAATATATATATATAATCTCTAAAATATTAAACATATATATATATATATATATATAAAATTAAATATATAATTATTTATTATTTAAACTTTGTGAAATCAATTTATTCCTTAAGTCTCCATTGTTTGAATTTAAGGAAATCGAATTGTTCCTATTTGGATAAATATTGATCATCGAACTATGGAAGAGGAACATTTTTGAATCAACGTATTTGAACTTTGGAAGTAAATCATATGGATTCGATATACTTTGGAGGATTGAAATAAATCAAAGGCGTTTTATAAACTATGGAAATCAAAATATTTACGAAAACCTTATCAAACATTTGAATCGGAATTTTAATCCAACGCTGAAGAAGTCGTGCATAATAAATGTGCGCAGAGGTTAAACATTTGACAGAATCCTTGGTAAATCCAACGCAGCCTGGAAATGATGCAATATGTTTACATTTTAAGCAATGAATTTTTCTTTGTAAGTGATTCACCCGCCATAATATGAATTTGGCATCACAACTGAAAATTGTTTCTGTAGGTGTCAATTGACACCATTTCACCATGTGGCTTTGAAATTGTCTTTCCAATGCAGGCACAAAATAAAGGCTGATTCACCATGTTGAAATTAAGGGAGAGAAATTGCGCCACATACTGGGTTGAATAGTTCAGATTACAGTGGTGGCAAACCACATGCCATAAGAGAAGGAAATCGTTGGTGCTGGGGTTCTATAAATAGTTGCCCCATTCTTCAGTGTTGACACTTCCTTTGTTTTGAACATTCATTCATTCACTCTTGATTTGAGAATTCACTCATTCATATTTATCAATAGTCTTTCAGTTCATTGCATTTCACAGTTTGATATTTCCAAATTATGCAGTTTACCATATACACATTTTCTGAGTGAATATTTTATACTGCCATACATCATACCATTTTATACAGTTATTTTTCATAAATCTGAGTGTCATCAATATACATTACAGTTCATTGTTTTCTGAGAGTTGTTTAGATATAGGAAGGAACGTATTGTACCCAAGGAATACGTTAGTTTTTACACTGTTTTCTGAGAAGTGAGATAGAGAGAAAAGTGCGAGGAATTGTCATTCTAAGTGGAATTGGAATCAGGATTGCGCTAGAAGTAAAGACAACTTGACTTCAATTGGAAAAGGTGATACAGGTATGGGATATTTTTCTACTATCTTTTACTATGATTTTATGTTGGAAAAGTATTTTCTGTTATGCATAGAGAGGTTATTATGCTATTTGTAGTGCATTTTCTGTATGTGCTTAGGAAGTAAAATGTGTTTTAAGAAAAAAAGAAAATGAAGCAATTTCAAGCTATATGTTACATGTTTGTAGATATGTCCATAATAGGAGAATGCTGGTTGCTTAGATATTATTTTAATAGGCTTGATTGAATGCAAGAGTCTCTTGAGGTACCCTAGGTAGTTATCAGGATAACTAGGGAAGCTTGTGTTACTCCTAGGATAGTTAATCCAGTAAGGGAGGGTGCTTGTAGACTTGTTAATGATTTACATTTCAATTAGATTAGGAAGTTGTAGGTTGAGTCTGGGATGACAAATTATCCAGTGAAGGACTATATCTATGCGTAGAGTAAGATAGCCTTAAGTCAAATCAGCCCTAAATAGTGTATGTGATAGATGACTCTCAATCGTTTACTGAATTAAAACACTTTGGCCAAAGTAGTGCAATGTACGAGTCTACACTTAGATTGTGTAATACTTGAGACTACACTGTTAGTTCACCGTAGTCCATGGTTACATGCTAGATCAAGATTGTGGGATTACAAGGTTCTAGTTATGTAGGACACAACACTATGCTTAGTTGGTTGTCAATACCAATTACTTTACCAATCTCTTCATCGAAGGGAGGGCCATCTATCGAATGATAGATGTGTGGGGGACCGCATTAAGAGTCCGTGGTTGGCGGAAAAGCGCCCAAGTGATGCTTCTCCTCTACACTAGACGACAGATGAACCAAGATTTGAAAGGAAAGGAACTTGGACCATCTTACTACTATTGTTGCAAAGCTCCATGAGCTATATATGTACTTGCATGTTTTCTTACTCTGTTGTTTATTTGAAAAGAAAAGGAAATACTTGATGAATATGTTGTACTTTATTTGGAAATTGTCAATAAAAGAAAATAATTTTTTTATTACATTGGTCTTATTACTCGTTTCCTTTATATGTTGGTGTAAAATTAAGAAATTTTTACTTTATAAAAGGGTTAGTCTATTACAAATTCAGAGCCAAGCAGCAGATGGGTGGGTTGTTTGTAGCCTCAGGCCGGACGACGTTAAGAAAGTGCTTTCCAATACCACCATGACCAGAAAACTTCGTGATCTTAGTTGAAGAATATAGAAAGGTATGGTATAAGCAAAGGGACAAGTAGCGGAAAAGAGTTGTACAATACTCTTTCATTGAAAACTCAGAAGTGTTAGAAGCATAAAAGCTGCGAAAGATATGCTGAAGCAAGAGGATATATTTGTAAAAGGTCATTACTCTAGTTGCAGAGCCGCTGAAATAAACGAGATTTGATAAAGCAGTTGAAGATGTGAAAGATTCTCTAAGTTCAATCGCAGAAGGTGAAGAGATCCTGGAAAAGCGGAATTTTGCTATAGATAGTATTGATGCTCCTGATAGAGATACAGTTTCTAGCTTTTTGGCGGATGTGGTTGAGATTTAAAGTAGGAGTGAACTAGAAGCTTTCTCTGAGCTTTCTTTCTATTCTTGGCTCACGCTTATCCATTCTTTGACGAAGAAAGAAATCAAGATGTAATAGTTGAAACTTTCCTTTTTTTTTTTTTGCTTTCATAGGTTGTTAGATGCTTATCTTGTTTTAGTTTTAGAAATAAAGCTTGCATGTTGGCAAGTGTTAGTTGTAAAAGCAAGGAGATTTTAGGGTTCCCTACTCCTTTGCTTGTGTATTGTTGTACCCCAAAATTAAAATTTTTGTTACACTTAGACATTTTGGAGAAATGAGTAAAAGTCTTGTTAAATCAGTCAAAAAGGTCAAAATTTGGGTGTGCATGTCTTGCATGAGGGGTTAAAATGCAAAATTTTCAAAATTTGACGATCTGGGTCTGCTCAGAGCAGCTTAATCTACAAAACCCAGATCTCAGTTTTTCATCCTTGCTTTTTAGGAAAATTGCTATTTTTAGAATTTTTCTAAAAATAGTTGCTTTTTCTGGGTTTCTTTGAAAATGGATACTGGCAAAAGTTTCTAAAAATAGAAAGTTGGTCTGTTAGGGTTCAAACTGATTTTGATTGGCTCAAAATACTTCCATATCAGGCCGATACAGTCAGAATCTCAAAAAGATCAGTTTTTCCCTAGTGGGTCTATTCTGCTTTTTCAGAAGCATATTAGGAGCTCCAGAGTCATCAATGGAGGTCAGTTGGTTGCCAGGCATCAGATTCAATGACCAAACATTGAACAGAATATCAAATGATGGACGTGCATGTTGAATGAAGAAGGTGAAATCTGCTTAAAATTGACTAACACTGGTTGACATGGGTGCCCCAAGAGGAGATAGGCGCCCATCTTTTTAGGGCATCAAATGGTGAAATTAGGGTTTGAGCTCCTAGACAAAGTTGTTCAAAATCCTCCTAGCTTCGTAGCGAGTCCGGCAGCGCAGTCATCAGATCATTCAGTCACCTGAAATTCGAGGTCAAACAGAGGGTTTTCAACCAGAAGATGAAGTGAAAATCATGAAAGTAACGGAAATTTTTCTAAGTCTGGAAGTTTTCAGAGCCCCAGGTGCCCAAGGGCGCCTAGTCATTTGGAAGGGAAAATCCAGCAATTAGGGTTTGCAATTGAGCTCAGTTTCTTCATAATTCAATCAGCTTTGCAACGACTGTCTTCGTCAGAGCCTCTGACTTGTCGTTCTCCGACAAATCTAGATCGAGCTGAAAGTATGGAATAATGGTTTAAATGTGAAGATGAAAATCAGGTAAAATATTCTAAGTTTGAAGCAAATGGGCGCCCCTAGAAGAAAAAGGCATTGATGATTTCGAGAGCCCAAACGAATGATTTTTCCAATGAAGCCTCCAAGATCACTTCCTCAGAACTGGTCAAGCTTTCCAACGAGACCTTCAGCACGTTAAACAGAGTTGGCAACCATCAGATGCAAAAGGTTGAACAAAGGGTTTGACGAGAGTGAAATTTTGAAAATCAAAAGCAAGGTGAAAATGCAAGAAAATATTTTAAAGTATGGTAGAGTTGGGCCCCCCAGCCAAGAAGGGCGCCCAAGCTTTTGAAGGCCCAAATCTAACTTTTTGGCGAAGTAACTCCCAGAGAACCCCCTCCAAAATCTTCTCAGCTTCGCGACAAGCCCAACCATCAATCAATCCAAGCTCCAGAACACCAGATCAGGCAGGATCGTCTGTAGAAGAGAAAGTGATGAAGAAATGATAAATTTTCTAAGTCTGGTGAAGTTGGGCACCCCTGGAGAGAAAGGGCGCCCAAGATTTTGAGCCCTTAGATGTTAGAATTTGCATATACAGCTTCTAAGATCACTTCGTCAGTTTCAGTCGAGCTATCCAATGGAGCTGACGGTCGGTCGATCGGACCAGCGTAGCTCCCGGAATCAGGATTTCATCAGAAGATCAAAGGGAAAGGAATAAATTGAAAATCATGAAAAAAATGGCTAACACTGTGAAAGTTCGGAGCCCCTGGACGAAATAGGCTCCCATGAATTTGAAGGTCAAAACAAAGTTTTCCGTCAGAGGCGCCTCCAGAACAATCTTCTCAGAATCAGTCAGGCTATGTGATGAATCATCTAGCTCGTTCATCGAATCAATCTGGAAGCCAGAGATCAAGGTCAAACCAGGGGTCAAAATGGAAGAAAAGTTGAAAATTCTCAAAAAGTGGCTAACTTTGGAGAAAATGGGTGCCCCTAATCAAGAAGGGCGCCCAACTTGTCATAACTTAGTCAATTTTCTAAAATTTCAAAATTGCAAGTTGAAGTGAATGTCCAAGTTCGATGCATGAGAAGGTTTTAGGGTTTGCATGGATTAAAACAAAAGAAAGCAAAGTTATTTCAAGCCCTAAATCTATTTAAGATATCTCTTCCATTCAGTTTTCATCATTTTTGTAGGTGGTGTCCAAAGAAGAGAAGTGGAGCAGCAACTTTGAGTTTTATTTCAAGATTCAAGAGCTCAAGGTTGCTGATTTTCATAAATAATTTTCAGACCAACAACATAAGGCCTTGCTTTTTTCATGCTTTTTCATCCAAAAGATCAAATTTTTGAAGAAGAAGGTCAAGAATTTTAGTTTTCAGCCATCTGGGTCTTTTCATCTCATTCTTCTAAAGAATTTTTGAGGAAATTCATCAAGTTGCAGTAGCTGCTTTTTCCTTGTATGTCAGTGAAATCTTCAGAGTTTGCAAATTTTGATCATCTGGGTTCTCTCAAAATAATCTTCTGAAGAAAACCCATATCACAACTTTTTGAAGAAAATTTCAAATTTTAGGATTGGCTGCTTTTTCGACCAGCCATCAGTGTTTTTCGAATTTGATCAACTGGGTCCATTTCTAATTGTATTCTGAACAAAACCGAGGTGCTAGCTTTTTCGGTGAAAATTTTAAGAAATTAGGGTTTGCTGCTTTTTCAGTCAAAATTCAAGATTTTCAAAAACGGACGATTTGGGTTGTCTTGCAACGAAATTTTGAGCAAAACCGATATCTTAGAAAAAATTTCCAAAAATTTGTCCGTTTGAAGATGAAAAACCAGCATTCTAAAAATAGAAAGATGCTTAAAACTTGTCTGAACATAGGCGAGTTTACAGTCATTCTTCAAGGTTTTCAATATGGAGTACACTCCCCTTGAGTTTAAGACCAAATCCACACTATGTCAAAAGCTTCATCATCTCAGCTGAAGAATGAGAGAAGATGTGATATGAGAAAAAGGAAAGGTATCGGAAAAGAGTTGTGCAATACTCTTTTGTTGGAAATCAAGAAAGGTGTCAGAAACATAAAGTTGTAGAGCTGCCAAGTTATCAATTAGTGAGTCATCTTTTCAGGCAGCGATTTTTTTTTCAAGAACATAACTCATAAAGCAGCCAAAGAAGTGAAGGATTCTCTAAGTTTGATCACAAAAGGTGAGGAGATCTTGGAGAATCAAAATATTGCCTTAGATGGTATCAATACACCTGACTAGGACACAGTTTCCTGCTTTTTAGCCGATATGATTGAGATTTAAAACAACTTTCTTCTAGAAGCTTTCTTTCCGCTTTCTTTCTATTCTTGGAACAATTCTTATCCATTCTTTGAAGAGAAAGAAGATAAATGTAATAGTTGGCGTTTCCTGCTTTTCTCGCTTTCTTAGGTGTTAGATGTTATCTTCTTTCTAGGTTTAGAAATAAAGCTTGCTTGCTGAGCAAGCCCTAGATTGTGAAAGCAAGGAGATTTTAGGGTTCCCTACTCCTCTGCTTGCCTATAAATAAGAGCCTTTGCTCATTGTGATAGCAAATTGTTGAGTCTCTTTTAGCCAGCAAGCTGTTATTCAGTGTCAGTTCACTTGTGTTTATGATAGCGAATTGTTGAGTCTCTTTTAGCCAACAAGTAGTTGTTGTAATCGCCGTCCCTTTTGTGTAAGAACAAGTTTGCAAGCCTCTTTAGCTGCAAGTTCTTGTTCCAGAAGTTTGAGAAATAAAATCATGAGCCTCCTTTGCCTTGGTATAATGTCTCAGATTTCTGTTATTTGTGTTATGCTTTTATGATCTTAATTTCAGCTTACATTGAAGTGTGTAGATGTTTGTTGGAAAAGAGTTTATTGAAGCACTTTGTCAGAGAATCAACCTTGTTCATTTCTAGTTTCTCTTGCTCTGCGTATTACTTGAGAAGTTAGAAACGTCTTTAGCTTAAGTTAGTCGTAGTTGGAATTCTTAATTAGAAAATCTCAGCTGCGGCGTTTGTGTTTTATAAACCTTGTGCTCTAGCTGAACCAAAAAGATAGGTAGATTAGTTTTAATTTACTTTCTTTCACACCATCAGCAAGAGGGAGCTTCCCCTCCTAATTTGAAGAGTAGTTTATCTGTGCATAGCTGTCCGTTTCAAATCCGCATTCCAAAGGTGCGAATTTAAACGCCAACATGTATAAATAAGAGCAGCCCTTCCCATTTTTCTTTAACCGTGCTTGTGATAACAAATTGCTAAGCCTATTTTGCCTGCAAGTTGTTCAGTTCTTGTGTCTTGTGTCAGTGTATTCTGGTTGATCGCTAAACTGTAAGCCTATTTTGTGACAATCATGCTGTCTCAGAAGTGTAATCTTTGTTACTTGAGATTTGAGAAATAAAGTCTTGTGCCTACTTTGCCTTGATATAATGTCTCAGATTTCTGTCTTATGTGTTATGCTTATATGATCTCTATTTCAACTTGCATTGAAGGTAAGTAGATGTGCATTGGAAGAAAGTTTATTTAAGTATTTATGTCAAAGAATCATTCCTTATTCATTTCTAACTCTCTTGCTCTGGGTTTACTTGAGTAGCATGAAACGTCATTATAGTAGGCTTAGTCATAGTTGAACTCCTAAAAGAGAAAATCTCAGCTACGAGGCTTGAGTTTTATAACCTTGTGCTCTTAGCTGAACAAAAAGATTGGAAAATTAGTTTAGTTTACTTTCTTTTAAGCAACATCAACACAGAGGGAGCTTCCCCTCCTAATTCGAAGAGTAGTTTATCTGTGCATAGCTGTCCGTTTCTAATCTGCATTCCAAAGGTTCGAATTGAAACGCCAACAATTTTTTGGCGCCCACTGTGGGCCACGAGGCATAAAACTTCAAGAAAGCTTACGCTTTATGACACAGGAATGACCATTTGGCACCCTATTGTGTGATCCAGCTAGAAGCAATGGGTGAGAACAACAATAATGCTGGCAGGAATCTTAGATGTCCACCCCAATTACCTTGGGGTAACAACATTGGACCTTTGGCTTTGCGAGTGAATCATGAGTTACCTGAAGGGTCAAGGAAGCACTTTCCACGGTTTCACAGCGATGGAACTCAACATCTTGATGATCATCTTTATGCCTTCTCAACAGCCTGCGCCATCTTGCATGTGGCACATGAAGACATCGCAGTGCGTCTCTTTGTGGAGACTCTTGTGGGAAATACTGCCGACTAGTTCAATCACCTGGAGCCAGACATTATTACAAGCTGGGCAACTATGAGCGAGAAATTTTTGGCGAGATTCAAGACTGCTGAAGATAGTCATTGGTTGTTTTCCCAACTTGCAAATTCAAAGATAGAGTACACCGAGTCCATGAGGGAGTTTGTAGCAAGATTTAATCATCTCGTTACTTGACTTTCTTCTACACTTAATCCATCACTAGAGATTTTGATGAGCTGTTTCATAAATTCTCTTCCATCAGAGATAGCCTTCTTCCTAAAGACGACAAAAGAAACATAATTGACAGGGGCGCAAGAACACGCCATCGAGTTGGAGGATAATATGATCACCTCCGACAAGATGAAGAAGGATTCAATCAGGCCTCTGGTACAGAGTTGTGCAGATCCACAACTACAAAAGGTAGCCAATGAGATGCTTGCACTACCACCACCACAATATCAACCTCAACAACAGTACCAACCTCAACAACCGTACCAGCTAAAGAGAAATAATTTTCAGCCTTTCAATAATTACAGGCCACGGTTGCCAACACCTCCACCAAGACCAATAGTTGAAGCTACACAAAATGCAGTATTTTGTTCTTTCCATGATACTAACGCACATACTGGTACTACATGTCCTGAGAACTTAAGAATGAATCAGATTATGGGATATGCTAACAATGCACCCAGTTCTAGTCTTGTCCCAACACCAAGTTCGAATATTGTCTTACCATAGACAGACAACTTCGATGGTGACTCCGCTATGGGAAACTTTGAACCCGTTATCAAAGAAAAAGAATAACTATGCCACTACTCTCTTGCAGCAAATGACGAAGACACTCTTTGCCTATGTTTACAAGTGCTCTGCACTTGCAAGCGCAAAAGGAAGAAGAAGCGGCGTAGAGCTAAAGAACAAGTTAAAGAAGCGGTTTCTCAAGATCCATCTTTAGCAAATTTTGACATTGTAAACTCCATGATGAAGACCGAGGTGCAGATTTCTCAATTGGAGTATCTTCGTGATCATCTTGAGCAGTTGGACAAAATAATACATGTAAAGAAAGAAGCTTCAATTCAAACTACATTGCTCGAGTCATCTGTTCCAGCGCCAAAAAAGCCTAAACCTTTCTATATATCTTTATATATAGGAGGATTCAAATTGAGCAATTGCATTATTGATTCAGGAGCCTCAGATAATGTCATTCGTATACAAGTGATGAAAGCATTGGGACTTTCGTGCACTAAGACACAGGACGAGTGTTATTCACTTGAGTCTAAGTCGGTGCCGTTGGTCATACAATTGAAGGATGCTCAAGTGAGGTTGGCAGCTTGCCCAGAGAAAAAGATACAAATGACCATCCTAGTGGCTGACTTTTCAACCAGCTACGGGATGTTATTGAGCTGGAGCTTTTGTAGAGATCTTGGTGGTGCAATGCAATTAGATTGATAATCCACAACCATTCTTGTGAAGGAGGGAAAAATTCAAGATAGAACCTGAGCCGAAATCCCAATTCATGGTGGTGAAAATCCCAAAACCCCCTAACCCAAATTCTATATCAAGGAACGAGTCTCGGTAATTATGTGACATTGTCAGAGATAGAAACTGAAGACCAGAACATTGCTTGTCCAGAAAAGAGACCGATAGAGGATACAAAGTTGTGGACAATGCAGTTCGAGGGGGATTGTTCAACTACAGGTTCAGGAGTGGGGGCAATGGTCATCTCCCCTAAGGGATTGTTGCAATTGGAATTCACTGAACCTGAAAAAGAGGCGCTTTTGTTAGGCTTGAAAAATGCAGAAGACATGGGAATTGAAGTCCTATGTGTTAAAGGGGATGTATATCTGATTGATGAGGCAATTAGAGGATATTTTCAGGTTAGAAAAGATCACCTACGACATTATAGATATCGAGTTTGGAATGCGATTGATTGGTTTGAAGAGTTCGACATCAAAGACGTCCCGAAGATGAATGACAACAAAGTTGATGCCTCAGTGGTATCCACTTCCCTCTTTGCGCTATATTGTTAGGGTTTCCTGGCCTCGACGTATGAAGATATGAGAATCTTCACCCTGAAAGATTTGTCTCCTGCGATACCTAGGAGAAGAGAAGTAAAGCCTTTCAGGTAGAAATGACATCCTTAAGAGATGGAGTAATTTTCTTTTGTTTTTGTGATGTGTTTCCCCTTTCCGTGATGTGATCGTTATGTTGTGTTTCCCCTTTCCGTAACAGTTTTGTCGTGTTTTAGGTGATTAGGCGTCTTGTTTTAGGTGATTTTTAGGGAAGTTCCAACGATCAGGTGATTCTAGGAAGTCCTGTCATAAGTGACTTAGGGAAAAAGTCTTGTTCTAGGTGATTAGGAAATGTTGCTGACTCCGAAGCCCAATGGATAAGGCACTGGTCTATGCTTAAAAATCCAGAGATTCTTTGGTTCTCCTATGCCGTAGGTATCCGACATTGTCCCCAGACAAAGCCAAATGTTGTACCCCAAATTAAAATTTTTGCTACACTTAGGCATTTTGAAGAGACGGTCAAAAATCTTGTTAAAATTGTCAAAAAGGTCAAAAATTGGGAATTTGCATGTCTTGTATGAGGGTCAAAAACTAGAAATTTTCAAAATATGACGATCTGGATCTGTTCAGAGCGACCAAGTCTACAAAAAGTAGATCTCGGTTTTTCGGCTCTAAATCTTAGGAAAATTTCTATTTTTAGAAATTTCTAAAAATAGAACTTTTTTTGGGTTTTTCGAGGTTTCTTTTGAAATGGATGTTGGCAAAATTTTCGAAAAAAAGAAAGTTTGGCTTTTGGGATTCAAATTGATTTGGATTGGCTAAAAATACTTCCTCACCAGGTTGGTCCAGTCGGAATCACAAAAGGATCAATTTTTCCCTAGTGGGTCTATTTTGCTTTTTCAGAAGTTGTTTCATGAGCTCCAAGGCCATTAATGAAGGTCAGTCAACTGCCAGGTGTCAAATTCAAAGTCTTAGGCACTGCTCAGATCAAGAAACTACAACGGATGATTGAGGGATGAAAAACAGAGAATGAAAGTTGAAGAATCATGAAAATTGCAAAATTTTGGCTAACTCTGGAAAGTTCAGGCACCCCTACCCAGGCTAGGTGCCTAGGGTTTTGTGCCTTAGAAAATTTTTCATCTCCAACAATCGAAGCAATGGCAAGCACGTGGAACGAAGGTAAAAGTTGAAAGTTGCAAAATAAAAACTAACACTACCAAGCATGGGCGCGCCAGGAGGAGATAGGTGCCCAGTCTTTCAAGAGGTTAGATGATGGAATTAGGGTTTGCTGTCATGTCCCCTTCTAAGTGACATCTCTCAGAGGACAGGATTGGCCTATCACACGACCCTCGTAGGCCGATAGACTGGATAGAGGGTCACTTCGGAGCTTGGCTCAGCTTCAGTCAGCGGTGTTTGATCAGTTGTCTTTCGTTCTGGCTCGATCGGAGACTATTTGCAAAATTGCTATTTTTAGCAGTTCCTGGCAAGCAGTGTGGGACCACTGCTATTTTTAGCAGTATGGCTTTGGCGGCATCAGGAATCACTTCAGAGTTCGTCAGCATCAGACGGATCAGTCATCGGGTTAGAAACGAGGAAGATATTAATATTTAATGACATTAATTAAATATTAATTATTTAATGTTTATAATATAAAGTTATAATTTAAGATTATAACTTAAGTGATTTCTCACTGAGGGGTGCGCCATCATTAAAGGGGGCCAGTTGACATTTAATTTATGATTTAAATATTTGACGGAGAACTATGGAGAAATAAGAAAATTAAAAAGTCAAATATTAATTGAAACCCTATTTTCAAGGGAATCGCACTTTTCAGCCTTAAGAGGGTTTTGCATTGGGATTTGTGCCATTATGTGATTATTGAGTTTTGAGAACTGATCAATTTGATCTGAGCTTGAGACTTTAGGGTTTCGCGTTCGATTCCTTGGAGAACGAGCCATCTCCAGCGGAAAGCAATTCAGAGAGTGTGCAATATCACTTGATCTATTGCCAGCAGAGGTTTTCTTATTCAGAGAAAACTACAGAGCTTCAGAGAAATCAATATAGTCAGAGATTCTTCAGTATTGGTATTCAGAGATCATCTATTAGCTTGGGCGCACCTTATTCAGAGACTTAGGCATTGTATTGGGGAGGCCGTACCAAATAATGAAGCTGCTGTACCTGGCCGTACCATTTACCAGGCCGTACCATCTTGCTGGAGCCGTCCTTTGTTAGAAAGTGAAACGCCCTTCTCATTGGTTTCTCAACACCTCCAGTATTGGCGCATATGCTTTGAGCAACATCTGGCATCATCAAACAGAAGGGAAAAGGACTCATTAATTGCAGCCGTACTTTTCTGTACTTCAGGAGCAGCAAATACCAGGTTTTTAAAATACTGAAAATTCATTGTTTTGTTTAATGCATGTATCTGGGTTTTCCTGTAATCATTAGAAAGATCAAATAGAGATACTGGCGTCCATATTTCTTCATTTCCAGAGCTTTATAAATTTTATTGAATTTATTTCAATTTATTATCAAAATCGTACCTTTCCATTATTGCATCAAAAACACAAAAAAATTGCAAAAAACCAAAAACCATCAGAAAAAACCTAAAAATCAGTCAGGAGCAGTGTCAGGGGGAAACTAGAGTTTCTACATTTGCTCATCCCAGACAATGTTGCTCAAAATCTTCCCAGCTCCGTAGTGAATCCATCGGCACAACCATTAGATCACTCAGTTAGCCAGAATTCAAGATTGAACGGAGAGGGCTTGACAAAGTAGCGGAATGCAAATCATGAAATTATCAGAAAATATTTTAAGTCTGGAAATTTTGGGTGCCCTAAGAGGAGATAGGCGCCTAGGGCTTTGGAGGCTCAAATCGAACAATTAGGGTTTGTCGGATCAGTCAATCTCTTCAAAATTCTGCCAGCTTCGCCATGGATATCTTAGTAGATTCATCAGATCATTCAACCACCCGTAGTTTCAAATCAAATAGATGACAAAACATGAAGGTCAAGTTTGAAAATTGAAAAAGAGCCAAAAATGGCTAAGGTTGGAGATCATGGGTGCCCCGGAAGGAGATAGGTGCCCAAGAATTTGAGCATCCAAATGAAAGAATTTGCAGTTGCACCCTCCAACATTTCTTCTTTAGTTTTGAAGCAGCTCTCCAACGCAATCATTAGCATGCACATCAGAGTTATCAATCATCAGATATTGCGGACTGATTGAGGGGTAAAAATTCTGTAAAATATCAAGTCAAAAGCAAAGTTGAAAATCGAAAAAAAAAGCGCTAAGTTTGGGTAGTAAAGGTGCCCCATATAGCCATGGGCGCCTAGACTTTTGAGGCCCTGAAATCAGTTTTCAGAAGATATCATCTCTAGAAGACCCTCCTCAGAATTAAAGCTATCCAATGAATCTGACAGCCAGCTGATCGGGTCAGTCTAGCTCACGAAATTGCGACATCATCTAAAGGTGAGGAAACAAGCAAAAAATTGAAGAATGTTAAAAATGGCTAACACTGATAAGCTTGGGCGCCCCAAGTAGCTAGGGGTGCCTAGCTTTTTGAGGGGTCAAATGATGTTTTTATCAGAGGCAGCCTCTAGGATGATCTCATCAGATTCACTCATGCTCCGTGATGGATCATTGAGTCGACTCAAGATTCTCCGAGCTCCTAGAAATCAAGATTAAATTGTGGTCAAAACTCAAGCAAAAGTTGAAATTTGTTAGAAAATTGGCCAAGTTTGGAGAGGAAAAACGTCCCTAGGCAAGAAAGGCGCCCAAGGCTCAATGCCTTAGTCAAATTTTTGAGTTTCTATCATGAAACTTTCTGAAAATGTCCACATTCAATGAACCTGTTCAGGATTGGATTCAAGATGTTTTAAAGCTAGAGAATAAAACAAGTTTCAACCTAAAAACCTATTTTACGGATGCCTTTGCATTCATTCTTCACAATTTTTGCAAGTGGTGTCCAAGGCAAGAGAAGAAGAAACATAACATTTTATTCTTCACAATGAGTAGCTAGCAAGGCTTCTTCGTCCTTCCAATTCATGTAGAATCTTGAAGTAGCTTAAAGTAAAGTAGATTTCATTTCATGCAAGTACTTAGTAATTGTGGAATGTGGTGCTCGATTTGAACAAAACTTTGTTCATCCATACCACTAGCGGGCTCGCTGACGGTGGGTTCGCCTTGCGTGGTCAACTGGAAGATCGTGAAGCTTAACTTCGATTATGGTTTATATGTTGGCATGCATCGTTGTGATTGTGTCTTCATGCTAGATCGTGATTTGAATACCTTTGATTACTCCTTTGAAGATTGCACCGACTTTGTGGACGCTGTCCGATGCTAGGCAAAGCAAAGCTCGGTTGAAGTCTGCGAGAATTGATCACCATGTCCCACATCTTAGAGTAGAATTATAGCATCTCTTATCTCTACACATTTAAATTTAGTTCATTTTTGGTTAGTGTTAGGAAACTTGCACCTACTTGCCGAATCATTCAAACCACGTGAAACCCTTTAATCTGTTGTTTGTTGTCTTCAGCCGAACAATTGTGTAAGTCCCCTTGTGATACCAGCAAATCACATCAAGCCAACTGAGACTATCCACTGCCTAGAAGGAACCTTGGAGTTGAATGCACGAACTCTCTTGTAATCTTAGCGTGCTGGATACTTTGATCAAGAGAGAATAGGGTAGCCGTTGGCAACTTTATTTTGTGTTGGTGTGGTCACGAAAATCACATCAACAATACCTAAGACAATCATCAGTGATCGAGGTAGAAAATTCCTTAGTTAGTTTTGGCAAGAGCTCTTTCGGCTAGCAGGGACAAGTCTAACTCCTAGCACAAGTTACCATCCACAAACGGATGGGAAAACAAAGATAGTTAACAAATGAATTGAAGGTTACTTAAGGAACTATGTCACGGGACAACAAACCGCATGGATAAAATGGCTACACATGGGTGAGTATTGCTATAATACTACCCACCACATGTCAATTGGGATGAGTCCTTTTCAGGCCCAATATGGATATGAAGCCCCTTCCTTTGGGAATTTGGTCATCCAAGAAAGGAAAGTGCAAAGTGCACAAGACTTCATAGTTCATACAACAAAGTGTGGACCTCATGAAAGCACTCAAGGAGAATTTGCAATAGGCCCAAAACCAACAAAAGATCTATGCTGATCGACACCACATGTAAAGGACATTTGAAATTGGAGATTTAGTGTTTTTAAGGATACAACCATACAAGCAAACATGAACCAAGAAAAGTGGGACTGAAAATCTCAAGCCACGTTTCTACAATCCCTATAAAGGTATAAGGAAGGTGGGCAAGGTGGCTTACGAGATAGAACTGCTATAGTACAAGAAGATCCATAATGTCTTCCATGTATCTAGGCTTAAGAAAGTCCTTGGGCAGCAAGTCATCCCTTGCACTGACTTACCTCCTTTCGATGAAGGACAACTTACCTTGGAACCAAAAGATATTCTAGATACCAGAGAAGGGAAATTGAGGAATAGGACCATTACTGAGTCTTTGATCAAATGGAAAGGACTCCCTAAAGAAGATGCTACATGGGAAAGGGAGGAAACTATTAAGGAATTCAAAGATAAACAAATTCAAGAAGGGAAAGACATAATGGCCCTTGACTAGAACAAAGATAGTCTATTGTACATAATATCTTTAAATTAAGTTAATAAGACATTGGTCTTTCTCATAAACATCCCATGAAGATAATTTGCATAAGGATGGATATACTCAATTAGGGTATCCATAATGTAGAAACCCCTGTTTCCCCCTGACACTGATCTGACTGTGGTTTTGAGTTTTTCTGACGTTTTTAGGTTTTTTGCAATTTTTTTGTGTTTTTGATGCAAAGATGAAAAGGTACGATTTTTGCAATAATTTGAAATAAATTCTATAAAATTTATAAAGCTCTGGAAATGAAGAAAAATGGACGCCAGTATCTCTATTTGATCTTTTCTAACGATTACAGGAAAACCCAGATACATGCAATTATTAAAACAATGAATTTTTAATATTTTTGAAACCTGGTATTTGCTGCTCCTGAGGTACAGAAATGTACGGCTGCAATTAATGAGTCCCTTTTCCTTCTGTTTGAAGATGCCAGATGATGCTCCAATGATATGCGCCACTACTGGGAATGATAGAAAGCCAATAAGGAAGGCGTCTCACCCTCTGTGCAAAAAGACGGCTCCAGACAAGAGGTACGGCCTGACAGATCTGTACGGCCTGACAGATCTGTACGGCCTGTCAGAAATCAGCCACTAGAAAGTACGGCCTTCACAAATACTGATATCCAAGTCTCTGAAATGGTGCGTCCCAGTTGATAGATGAACTCTGAATGCAGAACACTGAAGAAACTCTGACAATGGACAATCTCTGAAGCTCTGTAGTTTTCTCTGAATAAGAAAACCTCTGTTGGCAATAGATCAAGTGATATTGCACACTCTCTGAATTGCTTTCTGTTGGAGATGGCTCGTTCCCCAAGGCAATCGAACGCGAAACCCTAAAGTCTCAGGCTCAGATCAATTTGATCAGTCTTTCAAATTCAATAATCACATAATGGCTCACTTTCCAATGCAAAATCCTCAAATAAGCTCAAAAGTGCGATTTGCTTGAAAATAGGGTTTTAATGAAATATTCATATTTTAATATTTTCAATTCTCCATAGTTCTCCACTGAATATTTAAATATTAATCAAATGTCAAACTGGCCCCCTTTTCATGATGGCGCACCCCTCAAGGAAAAACACTTAAGTTATAATATTAAATTATAACTTTATATTATAAACGTTAATTAATTAATATTTAATCAATACGATCAAATATTAATATCTTCCTCGTTTCTAACCCGATGACTGATCCGTCTGATGCTGACGAACTCTGAAGTGATTCCTGACGCCACAGCCATACTGCTAAAAATAGTAGTGGTCCCACACTGCCTGCCAGGAACTGCTAAAAATAGCAATTCTCGTCTCCGATCGAGAAAGACAACTGATCAAACTTCGCTGACTGAAGCTGAGCCAAGCTCCGAAGTGACCCTCTATCCAGTCTATCGGCCTACGAGGGTCGTGTGATAGGCCAATCCTATCCTCTGAGAGATGTCACTGAGAAGGGGACATGACACATAAGACCTAGACAAAGTCAATGTTCCTTCGAAGATCTTAAGGATGGATACACCAAAAATAGGGTGTCCATAAGGCTCGAGAAGTGAAAGGTCCGCTTCTGGGATTTAGGTTGGGTACTCTTAAGAAAAAAGGGGTACCCAGAAGGCCTGGGAAGTGATTAAGGGTAACAAGGTTACAATCTTTTCCCCAATATTATAAGGCTGGATAGACTTAGCAAAAGGTATCCAAAAGGCTTGGAAGGAGGTTAAGTGTAACAAAGAGTTACAACCTTCTTCCAAGATAGGACAGGAACACCAAGGAGGAATTGCTTGAGGACAAGCAAAATCAAGGGGGGGGGGAGACTTGTGATGTCCCCATCATAAGGGAAGTATTTGGAACATAATCTCAGCACAGTTATATTTTTATAAGATATAATATATACATATATGCATACATATATATATATATATAGCAATATGCAAGATATGTTATACTAATCGATTATCATTACAGATGATCAAACACAACTTAAACAAGAAGTAGTTAGAGATAATCGATGGAGGAAGGAATGCATTTGGTAAGGATCAAATGCGTCTCTTCTGAAAGGACGCATCTATTAAAATACCAAGCCTATATCAAGTCGATGGGAGGAAGAGAAGAGGTATCAATAAAAGAAATCCAGAAAATATGAAGTAGAGGCTAATCATCAAAAAATGAAGTCACCAGTTTAAGTGAACATCAGAAGAGAGTGAGAGAGGAACCCAATCAGGCAAGAATAGAAGGATTACAAGTTAGCATACAGATCGAAGACATCATATATAGCCGAGGTCACCCATAGACCCATTCCCATTCAAAGCGATTAGGAGAGAACAATGAAAAGTTAGAAGGCCGTGGGCATGAAAAAGATGTCATCTGTACTAGAAGAATAATCTTCAGATCCAGCGATTTCAAGACAATTCGTAGGAATCAGTCAAGGCGGAATCTCATCCAGACTATATCACCCACAGACCCGATTCTATTATCACTGCTGAAGGAGGTCATTCTTGTCAAGAACAGTGGATTAGACCATCACTAAATATGAGTGCTGTAGGTGCTGATTCAGAGACGACTTCAAGGCTAGGCAATCAGATCTCAGTTCATTACTATCTAAATTTATAAACAGCAATCATATTCATCAGAATATAAATAAGCATATTTGAATCTTCTAACCAAACTACTATTTCAAAGTTTACTATTGAGATCTGCTAACTACTTATAAATCAGAGCTTTGAAAAGAAAGTTATTCAGAAAAAATTATAGGAACATCACATTTCTCCTGCAAAGGGTTTCCACGTAAATCAGTGTTCCCGTGGTGTTCTTAATTGTTAGATCTCACTTGAATGTTTTCATTGTGATTGGTTAAGTTTTGAAAATTAAGAAATTGTTAGATATTGATTCACCTCCCTGCCCCACCCTTGCCTCCCTCTCAGTATCAACGTGTGCTCATCATGGTTATTACTTCATTATAGTTATGATAATTCATCAATGACTACCAACAAGAAATCTATATTTTTTCTAGTTACCTTGTATGATTGTATGCATATATTTGTTTTTTGTTCTAATCAATGAGAAGTTTTTCATCTAATGATATCTTCACTATATAATTTTTTCTACTATGTAGGGAGGAGGAAGCTATAAAAGAAATAGTAAGAGTAGCAAAAGATACTCTTTCTGATGGTCCTAAAGATGGAGCTCACATTCATATAGTGCATTTGTCAGATTCAAGCGCTTCTCTTGACTTAATTAAGGTGAAGCAATTAAAGAATTATAAATATGTTCCAAACCTTGATTATATCGAGAATTAAATCAATCTTATCTTGAAAAGTTACAAATTGATATACTTTTTCTCTAACAATCTCTATTGAAAAGAAAGAAAAACTTTACAACAAAGGATTTTATTTTCTTTATATTGTTTTAAGTCAATCTTGTTTTGTAGTAGTGGATGTAGCCAATTAGTTAGTCCATACTTGAGTAGTAATTTCAAACCAATTCAAATTCCCAATATAAGGCAAATATTTAACATAAAAATTGATTCCTTGTAAAGTTGTTGTGAGAGAACATAAAGTCAAATAAATTTAGATAGTATTTATTGTAGGGAAGTTTTGATTTTTCAATATTATCAATTGTACTATGATATTATGATTATCAAATGAATAATTTCTTTTGTATATGGTTTAAAGTTTATACTAGGTTTGTGTTTTCTGTAATATAAAATTTAGGTAAATGTGAGGTTAGGGAAAATGAAAAAGATTTTTTTTTCATTTGTGTGCAACTTATCAAACAAAGAATAGAAGTAGAAACTTGTAAAACTGCACCAATATTCAGTTTTCGAATGGAAAAGTTTCTTAGGCTCATGAGGATATTTGTAGATGTCCACTAATATGTTGTAGCCATTACAATTTAGTTTTTTTGAGAGCTAGTTGCAACAATGGCTATGTGCATATCTATAATGTCCCCTTTCTGATATTTTAATAAATTCTGATTTTTTTGTGATTTATTTTTGCAAACTAGAATGTTAACAAAATACTAAATAGCAACACACAATACTAAAATTCTAAACTCTTCAAAGCCAAACTGAAATCTTAATTCTAAAGGACCGAAATCCACAAAATGTTGATAATGTAAATTGTAGACAAATCTAAGTCAGAGATCAGAACGGGATCCTAGAACTAAGAATAAACTAAGTCAGAGATTTCTGAGAAATAATTTCTAAGTCAAAAACGATTTTCTGAAGTCTTCTATTATTGCCGAATGTACAGAATGCTGAACATTAATAAATTTCGATGTTCATACACAAAGATTTCCATCATGCTTTATACAGAATAGAGGAGACACATCTCCACAAAGATACGCGCCTCCAAGAAAAGACGCGTCACATGAAAGGGCGTGTCTTCACAAAGTGAAGACACGTCCTTCCATGGGACGTGTCCCTTGATGGGTGCGTGTTCCTTACAGCCAGTTTAAAACTTAATCGCTGCTTTAAACAGAACAGTATAAGCAATGTCCAATTTATTAAATATCTATCGAATTCCTTTAATTCGATTTTCTCAAATTTAGAAATATGACTGATGAGTAATTTCGATCACATATAAATGATGATGATGCTTACAGCAATCATCATTTATATCTGACCGAAGCTACCTTGCATCAATAGATAACAATCTATCATGTTGTAGATTTTTTTTTTAATATTCAGAATATTTAAATAATAATAAATTACAAAAATGTTGTAGACTACTTACAAGTCTAACAATAGAAGCCAAGTCTCAAGTTTTGCTATATAGCTATGTCGAGTCCCAAAACCGTAGGTCCACAATCCTAGAACTTTGTTTCACTGTCAAGGCCAAAGGTTGTCTTCAAGAAGATAAAAGGGGAGTTCATCAAGAGCTTGAGGTTGGGTGAAGGTCTACAACAAGAGTGGTTAAAATTCCTAATCCTTACACTTTAAGCTTAGATTAAACCTAGGAGAGTGTTCTCAGAGGTCTCCTTAGTAGACTTTTTACATTAATTAAAATGTAACAATGAGTAGAACAAACAACAGCCATGACCAACTGCACACTTGACACCAATTTTTGTCACTAGATTAAGTGTAGCTGGCTGTAAAAGACCTCTGTATAGTTGATCACACATCTTGCACATGCATCTGTATATAACAACAATGTTTCATTTGTCATTCTTTGCACAATAACAAGATGTAGCAAGTAACAAGGTGTAGCATGCATGTTCAGATTCTATTGTATTTTGTGTCACATCGAAAGGTGTGAATTAAAACATGAACAATCCTTTCGGATACGAACACAATTGGAATATGTTTGAGCACATGCATTCCAATAGGTGCAACATTTGTGAATGTAATGTTAGAATAATTTTGTTTTTGTTCATTACAATCTTCACTTTCGTCACAAGCAAATCATGGGCTCTGACTTATCCCCCATTACATTAAAGGAGATTGATCCATAATCAAAGTGGATCATTGAGACTAAGGATTCTATTTTCATTAAGAATGACCTTGTGTGGATTGATTAAGTTGATCTTGAGGTAGAAGTAGCAGTTGTGGAAAAAGTATGACCAAATCCCTTAGATGTTGATGTCATCAGTGACAAATAGACAAATAGCATCAGTTGTATCAATATTGAGAACCTATTTTAGATTCTAGCATAGAATTAACCATAGATCTAACAAATGTTGGGTCGAGTGATGCAAGCTCCTCTTAGCCATAGTTG
This sequence comes from Sequoia sempervirens, assembly GCA_007258455.2. Lineage (NCBI taxonomy): Eukaryota > Viridiplantae > Streptophyta > Pinopsida > Cupressales > Cupressaceae > Sequoia > Sequoia sempervirens. The sequence goes on along the minus strand of VDFB02356523.1, from coordinate 32,040 downwards.
TAGTTTTGATGCCATGGATTTTATAATCCGCGATTTTGTATACATAAAACACTTGACAATATTTATATATTTGAAAATGTTGTTTCCTTTAGCTGAAATATGATTTTGTACTCATTTTATTGATGTACATTTGCATATGTGATTAAAGTTGCCTCATTTGTACTCATTTGATTTGGTATTTTTGAGAATCATACTAGATGACTTGGGGTTCGGTTCCATTGTGTGGGAAACTCTTCTCTTCTTTTCCTTGCCAATCTTTCTTCCTCAATATGCAACTCTTGTTGCAACCCCTGTATGTTACCTCTAAAGCCCAATGCACCTATTTTCCTATTTTCCTTGTTTTGCAACTAATTGCATATCTACCTTGCCCAATTTCATCTTAATGATGATGAAATCATGTTGGAATCCCTTCTTTGGTCCCATGAATTAAGAAAGCTCAACCAAATGAATTTTGATGATTTTTAAGATCCATTTTGGATTTTAACATTCTTGGAAAAAAATTCATAACATAAATTTTTGGCCAAAATATCTGTCTATTTGCAAATTTGGACCTTTACATGTCTTTTGTGATTTGTTTTCTCTTTTTGTTTGCTTGTTGGATTATGGGCAATTGGTTCATAATTGTTGGAGAACATGTTTTCTTTGATTACTTGTAAAGTTGGGTGCTTAGCTAGGCTAATATTTAAAAGTATTGTTTGTTGAAAGTGATAGGTTTTCCAAAGCTACTTGCAATATTCTAAGAGCTTTAGGGCTTCACATGTTTTTTTTCTACATGGTCTTATTGGATTGTCAAATTCACATAAAATAGTCTATTTGAAATGGTTGTTAGGAGGTACTACTTTTTTGTTTCTCTAATATATGATGTTATCTTCTTATCTATATGTTGTTATGTAGTCATTTTAATGGAACCACACTTGTCTATCTAGAGGATATATTTCAATTCCGAAACTAAAAAGGTTCTTAAGGATTATCATCCTCAAAAACTTGGAGAATCTTGCACAAAATTGGCAGCATTTGGTTATCAATTCTTCAACATGAGAAAATGAGCTCCCCAACGCCTCCTTATATAGCTTTTGGAGGGAAATATTACAATTTGAAATAATAAAATATTTCACTTTTCCAACAAATTACCTTTTGAAAATAATAATAATCTCCTTTACATGGAATGTCCCCTCTTTTCCAACATAGGCGTCCAACTTGGAGGCATCTTTGGCATTTATTAACATGAATTGATTTATAAACAAGTAATGGAATTAGGTTTAGTGTAAGGGACATTCTTTTCACCTCTTTTACTTGGAATTTATCTTACAATATTATATACTTGCTTGTATCTTTTCTCATATTCTTCTTGTAATAAGAGCTTTAGGGCTTCACATGTTTTTTTTCTACATGGTCTTATTGGATTGTCAAATTCACATAAAATAGTCTATTTGAAATGGTTGTTAGGAGGTACTACTTTTTTGTTTCTCTAATATATGATGTTATCTTCTTATCTATATGTTGTTATGTAGTCATTTTAATGGAACCACACTTGTCTATCTAGAGGATATATTTCAATTCCGAAACTAAAAAGGTTCTTAAGGATTATCATCCTCAAAAACTTGGAGAATCTTGCACAAAATTGGCAGCATTTGGTTATCAATTCTTCAACATGAGAAAATGAGCTCCCCAACGCCTCCTTATATAGCTTTTGGAGGGAAATATTACAATTTGAAATAATAAAATATTTCACTTTTCCAACAAATTACCTTTTGAAAATAATAATAATCTCCTTTACATGGAATGTCCCCTCTTTTCCAACATAGGCGTCCAACTTGGAGGCATCTTTGGCATTTTGAAAAGCTATAACACTTAAGTCATGAAAAATAATAAACATTATAACTTAAGTGAAATATTAAAATATTTTACCCTAAGTGATGAGAAATTCCGAAACACCTCAGGATCCAATTTTGATTGCACCAATATGATACTGAGGCATTGGATGAATGAATGCAGCCATTTTGGTGACTTACTAAAAATAGACGTACTCTCCAAAAAAATTTGAACACCCAAAAAGTTTGAAAACACCATAGAGAGTGTCATTCAGACTAGTGTCACCTTCTGAGCTCAATGCCAATAATAGAAACCATGTATTGCCTCCACTGCATCCTCCAAGAACCTTGGAGTCCCCTTGCCTTACCACTTAGCCTACAGGGACTTTGAAAATAGGCTAATAGTCACCGGCTAATTAGGCCTGAGAAGGGGACATTACAAAATCATGGCCATGTAATGGGACAGCCAGCCAAAGAACCAGTGCAAGAAAAAACGAAGAAAGGGAAGATGCATTGACACAAGACTTGATAAACCTGTGGGACATTTCGCTAAAGGAACATGTACGGAGGGAAGCTTTCAAGAGAGAGGTCCCTCAAGCTGCCATCTGGGATAATCTAACTGTCAATCCAGAGGTTAATTGTCTTCTCAATAGATTCCTGAGATTGATTGCATGCCACTACATCATACTACAAGATCTTCGAGCTGAGAAAGATAGGGAACAATGAAGACAATAGATACTGCAAGGATAAAAAGAAAAAAAAAGGGAAGAAGAGTGTGACATCGACCGACAACGTACGTCAAATAATTAATGCCTTTAACCTTAAATAGAACCAAGAAATGAATAAACGTGGTCAAAAATCAATTACCAAAAAATATGATCCTTGAGAATAAAAGAACTAAGAGAACGGCGACAATGATTGAGGGGTGAAGTTGAAGTAGGCAAACGGTTTCAAGGAAAACTTGAGCCCACACAGGAGCAAAAGCCGAAGTGAGTGGAATTCGTAGTTGGGAGAGAAAAAGAACTATCAAGACAAGAGAACATATGATGGGAGAGTGGGTAGAAATAGCCCGACATTTACCACTTCACCATGAAACATACACTAATTTGGCCGACTAAAACAAAGAATCATCCATACCATCAACATTGAACAAAGAGTAAAGTGAAGAAAAGAACACTACTAGAGAACCGTACAGACCATCACCAACAAACAAAGAAGCATTGTTGAGTGAAAAGGAAGGTTCACCATCGGGTGAAGGGGAAGGCAAGGAAGGAACTGCCAACCCGATCGACCAAGAACAATCTATACCAAGAAAACCAACTAAAGGGGCAAGTCAAAGAAAACCTATTGATGGTCTAACAGAGACCATACGCCAGATTGAGGATTTGATGAGAGGGGTATATTAGGCCTATTGTGACATGGTAGTGGAGCACTATGAACATCCTACTCATATGGTACCCTATGTTCCAAATCCCAATTGTATGCAACAAGGCTTGGGAGAGTGCCTCCATCTAATGAATTAGTGAAATAAGGGCCATGAAGTCCTTTCAAAAGATGTATAATGATGAGGAGTCTACCTTAGAACACAATTGCTAGCCTTTGTCAATCTCCATGGTTCAAAATTCAACAAACTAGAGACAAGGATAGTCAGAGCTACATTACCTCACATTAACTCTATTGGATAGTGAACAAGGATGCACTAGAGTTAAGGATACTTTCTACTCATCACTTTTTACAAGTTGTCAATTCCTCTACTGTATAGAGAATTGGTCTACATACAACTTTTGTACATGAGATTTATGTTTGAACATTAGTCATAAATGATAATTGATGATATCTTATACTTAAGACTAAATTCATATTTATTTCCATGTTTAGCATTTTAGGCTGTTTTATAGTAGTTAGAATATTTAATTGACTACTCCTCTATGGATGTAAGGTCTATTGGAGGCTACAACACATTGGCAGGAATTTAGATACACATCCTTTTTGGAGATCCCTTTCCAGCAACAGTAGTCATGTTCCCATTCACAGCTTTAATGAGGCTTTAAGGGTCACTTTAAAATCATTGCTTTGATCCTAAAAACAAGTCAATTGCATAAGTTCCCTTCCACTCTTGGAGCAGCCTCAATATTTTCTTAAAAACGTGTTGCCATAGATGTTACACTGATTTTTCAGAATCAATATTGTTTTCCTTCATATTATTTTGTTTGCATTGAAGTCATCATTTCTTAGGTGAAATTTCTTGTCTCAGTGGCTTACATCTACTTTATTGAAATATTGGTTCCTTCTGCTAATATGCCCTCAATGTTCGATACTTTGCAACTGCAATTTCATTGAATGGAGATCTAAAGAGATAACATAATTCAGAAACAAACATGAGATATGCAGGAAAAAAGTGAAAACTTCCAGCGTTTATCTTCTTGAGGTTCTGTCTTTCAAGCTAAAACCATTCTCTTGGATCCTCATATCAGCATCTGAAACTTTTTTTGCTCTATTTTGCTCTTTGGTGGAAAAAGAACTGTTTTCTGTGTGTTTATGCATTGGGTTAGAAGTTTTTAGTGACTTTTTGTCCATTTTTTTAAAACAACTTTTTTAATAATAAAACATAAGTCGTCTTTTTATGAATAAATCATAAATTTATATTTTGGACAGCTTAAATTAAATTATTAAATTATTTCTATTTCACCACTTCATTAGCCTACAGGAAATTAAATAATAGGCTTAGGGTCTCATCATGACTTACACTTGGAAATGGGAAATAACAATCTTAGTGTTGAAAACAAGATTCAACTACTTTTATTGGACTAGGTTTCTAATCTATTTAACTGTGTCTCAGTGAGCTGTGTCAATAAATATTTGAGAAAATCGCTTCTCTTGAAATTCTAGGAATTCTCATTTTTCTATGTTGTAATATTTATTACTGCCTACAAAAGCAAATTTTTCTTTTTTAAGGAAATAGATAATCTTGTATCTATTTTTAATTCGAAGAATGCTCAACATATGCAAATGCTTTGACTCTAAGCTTCCTCTCACTAGAAAATCATCATAGTAGAAAATGAATACAATTAGAACTTATTCAGGCAATGAAGGGATCTCTCTTTTGAAATTGATAGCTTTTTCTTTGGTTCAGGAAGCAAAAGAAAGTGGTGCAAGGATTACTGTAGAAACATGCCCACATTATCTTGTATTTTCTGCAGAAGAAATAAGTGATGGGGATACAAGGTTCAAATGTGCACCCCCTATAAGAGATGCTTTAAACAGAGAGCGCTTATGGGAGGCTTTGAAAGTAAATTTGGACAACCTTCCACAACCTTTTTCTTACTTTGTTAATGTTTTTGGCTTGCTATATATCACTTATTTTGTTTAAAGGGAAAATAATTTCAACTAAGAAAATCCTAATATGTGGCTAGTTTTTTTGCAGGATGGGCACATAGACATGCTCAGTTCTGATCACTCACCTTCAAGTCCGGAGCTCAAACTTCTTGAGACAGGTGATTTTCTGAGAGCATGGGGTGGAATATCTTCCTTGCAGGTAAAGATGTGCTTTCTTTGATGCATTGGTAAAGTGGAAGTTTAAAGTGTTTATTAACTGGAAATACAAGGCAGCTTAAAACTACACCCATAGCTAACTTTCATTTTATCATCAGATCCCTCTTGAAGTGATGTATCATAATCCAATGTCTAGATGATAGTAATAAAATAAGGTTTCATGAAAAGAAAATCTTACAACTACTCTTTTCTTTTTTAATTTGTTTCTTAATTCCACCTCTTTTTGAATTCTAATATGGTCCATATTGAGATAGAATGTAGTGTTATCAGTGCATGCATGAGATATTGTAGTTTTGTAAACACCTTTTTTTCTTGAATTTATATAAATAATGTGGCCAACCTTAATTATTTCTATGGTGACAACTCTCTCCTTGGGTGTTGCATTTACCTACAAATATCTTTTGGATTTTGACTTTCAACTTGCCATTTGCACTCTTTCAACTTGCAATTATATGTTAATTGCTTCTTCAGAAGTGGTTCATGTTGTAAGAAGTAATTGTAGCACACAAAAGCATGCTCTTGATTAATAAGACTCAAGAAGCACCTAATATGCCAGGGTTAGTTTATGACAGTATTGGGTTTCAAATTGTTAGAATCAGATTGTGGTACATTAGAATCAGTAAGAATAGTAAACACATATCTGACCAGTAGCCAAATCATGCCATGCTAATAATGCCTATACCTATAGAGAATCTGAAATCTTTCCTTTCCAATTGATCCAGCTAAGTTGTACATTGAACTCTGTGGTTGCAAATATACAAGAGTTTTATGTAGGTTAGAGACACTTGAGGAAAGCAGCATGTTGTATAAAATTATAAATATTTTGAGGTTTAACTTCCAAATATGACATAGTGCTCATATTGTGCATGAGTAATCATTCTTGAACTTGCCCTTGAGCCTCAATCAAAATTATGCAAAGCATATTTCCATTGCATTTACTTATAAAAATTCCCACATCCTTCAATTGGATTATCATTAGAGTACACAATACCATCTGTTAAATTAAAATTTTTGCTATACTTAGGCATTTTGAAGAAATGGTAAAAAATTCTTGTTAAAATTGTCAAAAGAGGTCAAAATTGGGAATTTGCATGTCTTGCATGAGGGACAAAAACTCAAAATTTTGAAAATCTGATGATCTAGGTATGCTTAGAGCGACCAAGTCAACAAAACCCAGATCTTAGTTTTTCGGCCCTAAATTTTAGGAAAATTTATATTTTTAGAAACTTTCTAAAAATAGAACTTTTTATGGGTTGTTTTGGGTTTCTTCTCAAATGGATGTTGGCAAAATTTTCTAAAAATAGAAAGTTTGGCTTCTAGGGTTTAAACTGATTTTGATTGACTTAAAATACTCCCTCATTAGGTTGGTGTAGTCAAAATCATCAAAGGATCAAATTTTTCTATACTTAGGCATTTTGAAGAAATGGTAAAAAATTCTTGTTAAAATTGTCAAAAGAGGTCAAAATTGGGAATTTGCATGTCTTGCATGAGGGACAAAAACTCAAAATTTTGAAAATCTGATGATCTAGGTATGCTTAGAGCGACCAAGTCAACAAAACCCAGATCTTAGTTTTTCGGCCCTAAATTTTAGGAAAATTTATATTTTTAGAAACTTTCTAAAAATAGAACTTTTTATGGGTTGTTTTGGGTTTCTTCTCAAATGGATGTTGGCAAAATTTTCTAAAAATAGAAAGTTTGGCTTCTAGGGTTTAAACTGATTTTGATTGACTTAAAATACTCCCTCATTAGGTTGGTGTAGTCAAAATCATCAAAGGATCAAATTTTTCTCTGGTGGGTCAATTCTGCTTTTTCTAAAGCTAAGCAGGAGCTCCAAGGCCATTAATGGAGATTGCTCAACTGCCAGGTGTCAAATTCAAGGTATCAAGCACTACATAGATCAAGGCAACGACGAAGATGATCGAGAAACGAAGAATGGAGGGATGTTGTGAATTCATGAAAATTGCAAAATTTTGACTAAGTCTAGCGAGTTCATACGCCCCTGCCCAGTCTAGGCGCCTAGGATTCTATGCCTTAGTCATTTTTCAGTCTTCGACTATCGAGCACGAAGCAGAACAAAGGAAAGATGAAAATAGCAAAATAAAAACTCTCTCTGACAAGCTTAGGCGCCCTAGGTAGCTAGGGGCGCCCAACTTTTCAAAGCACCAAATGTCAGAGTTAGGGATTTGTGCCTCCAGGATGTCCTGTTCAAAATCCTCCCAGTTTTGCTGTGGATCTAGCAGCAAGACCATCAGATCTATCTATCAGTCATAATTATGGATTTAACGGAGAAGTCTCAACAGAGAAGCAAAATGCAAATCATGAAAAACATGGAAAATAAACTAAGTTTGGGAACTTTGGGGGCCCCAGGTAGCCAAGGGTGCCTAGGGTTTTGAGCCACTTGATTCAGTGATTATGGTCCACAAATATGACCATTGTCTTCAGAATTCTACCAATTTTGCAGTGAATATCTTAGCCCGATCATCAAACTCGTCAGCTATTGGAAAATTCAGATCAAACGGAGGACACAACATGAGGGTTCAAGTTTGAAGGTTGAAAATCAAGAAAAAACAACTAACTTTGGAGATCATGGGCGCTCCAGCTAGCTAGGGGCGCCGAAAATTTTAAGGTTCTTAAAGTGGCAATTAGGGTTTGAAGCCCCTAGCAGGTTTCCTTCAATTTTGATCAAATTCTTCAGCAGAACCCTCAGCAAGCACATTAGATTTGTCAATCATCAGATATCACAGACTGATCGGAGATGTAGAATTGTGAAATATTCCGAGCCAAATTTTTTCGTTTTTCAATTTACAAATTACAAAGCAGAGCACCCGTTAAGGTTAGAGAATAAACCAAAACGTGAAAGAAAACAACTCTAACCAGAATGGCACCGATGATGGCGAGCATTGGTCAGAGGATCTCTACTCTAAATACAGAAAGGAACTCAACGTCAAGTATGTGCTACCCAATCCAAGGCGGAGTGAGGGGCGACCATATGACGGAGTGATTACAGAATTAAATGCTTGAAATAAATGCTGAAACTGGAAATACTCGACACCCAGAATGTGCTTGCTAACCCAAGCTGGGAAAGTAGCTACCATAGGGCGGAGCTGTAACTGTTACAATAACTTAAATGAATTTGAGAATTACAATCAGATTTGAACAAGAATGAAATGACTGCCAGTACTACTGTCAGTTTTACAAAGGATGTTCATCTGCCTGCTGAAATCATAGAAATTTGAGAGCTTAACATTACATCAAAAGATCTCTTCTTAGTATGGTTAGAAGAGCCAAAACAATAGACCTTTCAATGCTCAAAATTACAACTCTGATTTTTGGATAAATCTGCACTCTTGAATTAAAAACAGCAGTCTAAGGAATTCACTATTTTGCTCATATCTCTCTCTTAACTTGCCCAATTAACATGAAACCAAATGCAATAAGCTCTAACAATGGAGGCGCCTAAGATGAGACACAGGAAACAGATCCAAACAACCACAATTAATTATGCACGAGACCCAATGCAATCAAATGGTACGGCTGCAAGAAGGAAGGCGATCTGCTCTATTAAATTAAATACTTCTCTAAAAAATCTGCAAATTAGAGAATGATGGCGCCTAGCCTTAACAAGGGGAATGGGTTAATACCCAGATGCAATACCTTTGTCTTTTTTGATTTATGAATAAAAACATGAATCTGCTATAACAAATAATGCAAAATGCTGAAAACCACTAATATGCAAATCAGATCTAACCATGCGATAAGCTGATTACAATGCATAAACTAAATGTAACTCACAAACTAGACTAAATCACCACTAGTCCCTGTCTTTCAAGCGAGAAGCAATGCCCAAGCTAGGAGGCCTTCATTCCTCGAAGCAATCCCAAAGCCAATCCGGCAGCATAACATTCCTGTAGATAAAAGATACCAAATGATGCTCCAAGACTCCTTTTTATAATTCTCCAGTTGACTTCTCAAAACCCTAAAATCCGCTTTTAGGTCAAAACCCAATCTCCTCAAGGATGGGCGTACTTTTCCTTCAAAGCTTTAGATTTGATATTTTAAATAAATATCATACTTTAATAAATGCGCCCAACAAAGCTTGCTCAGACTTTAGTAATAATTAAAATATTCCTTAATGAGGCGCCACCCTCAAAAGATCACCTTTTTAAAACAACCTTAAGTCATTAACTCTAGGCCAAGGGTCAACGTTAAAATATAATAATTAAAACGTGACTTTTTAATTAAATGACTTAACTTATCCTTCCGAATGTGCCCTGAAGCCAATACTGAGCAAAACATCTGACCAAACTGAAGCAGGAAGTCAACCGAGCTGAACTCAACTGGAAAGCTGCTAAAAATAGAATTTACTAAAAATAGTAAATTCCGGAAAATGCTCAGAATGCCGAGATGAACACACCACTGCGAAGCTCTCTGAAAACCCAGAAAGGATCCGCCATTGAATCCATCATCTTTGAGCAATGACCTCCTCAAAAATAGGAAACCCTAATTTATCTTCCGACTAGCCTTCGGGTTCCCAAGGAAAAGGCCAACGGTCACTAGAAAGATCAGGTTTGAGAAGGGGACATTACAAATTGTGCAAAATGAAAAACAAAGTTGAAAGCACAAAAAATAATCTAACTCTGGCAAGGATGGGCGCCCTAGCTAGCCAGGGGCACCCAAGAATTTGAGGCCCCAAATCAACTTTTTAGGAGATGCAGCTTCCAGAAGTCCCCCCTTAGAATTCGTCAAGCTATCCAACGAATCTGATAGCCAATTCATCGGGTCAGCCTAGCTCCCAAAATTGCAAATTCATCAGAAGATTAGAAAACATGCAAAATTGAACAACAAAAAAATGGCTGACATTGGGAGCCATGCGTGCCCAAGCTAGCCAGGGGTGCTCAGCATTTTGAGGGATAAGATGTTTTTATCCAATGTTGCCTCCAGGACAATCTCGCTAGATTTGATCAGGCTCCGCAATGAGATCATCAACTAGTTCATGAGATCAATCTGATGTCCATAAATCAAGATCAAACTTGGGTCAAAACTCAAGCAAAAGTTGAAATTTCAAGAAAATTGGCTAAGTCTGCTAGCCAAATGTGTCCAAAGTTTCATGCCTTAGTCAATTTTTCCAATTTTCAGCTTTCAACATCAAAACGTGTCCAAATTCGATGCATCTGCTCCAAAAGGGTTTTAAGAAGTTTTAAAGTTGGAGAATAAAGTAGTTTTCAACCTAAAAACTTATTTAAGATGGATTTGTGCATTCATTCTTCACAATTTTTACAGGTGGTGTCTAAGAGCAAGAGAGGAGAAACATAAAATTTTATCCATTTCAAGATTCAAAAGCTAAAACTTGGTGATTTTTCAGAGTTCTTCATATTTTCTTGATCAGCTCACACAGAGGCTTCCTTTTTCATGCTTTATTTTTCCAGGGCATCAATTTTCAGAAGAAGGGGGTCATCTTTTTCAATTTTCAGCAATCTAGGTCAGCTTGGTTCATGATTCTCAACAACTTTGGAAAAAATTTCAACTTTCAAGAACCTGCTTTTTTCATATGTCCAAGAAATCTTCGGTATTTTCAAAATTTGATCAACTGAGTCCATACAAAACGTGTTTTTGCACAAAATCCAGCTCAACTTTTTTTTAGAAAAAAATCAAAAATTAGGGTTTCAACTTTTTCAACCAGCCATCAACAATTTTCAAAATCGGACGATCTGGGTCACTTTGCAACGAGATTCTACACAAAACCCATATCTCAAAATATTTTTGAAAAATCTGCATGTTTGAAGAAGAAAAATCAGCAAACTATTTTTATCTTTTGTGCATAATTTGTCCGAGCATAGTAAAGTTTATAGTCAAACTTTAAGTTTTTCAGCATGGAGTACTCTCCCATCGAATTCAGAACCAAGTCAATGTTGTATCATGATTTCATCAAAACTTTTGAAACTGACTTGCATCATATAAAACCAATGTTCAATTTGCGTGCTTTTGAAGACGCGTGAAATGTTGCAGTCAGACATCTTGGTCATTTTGGGTTGTTTGTAGCCTCAGGCCGGACAATGTTGAGAAGTGCTTTGAGCAAAAGGACAAGTATTGGAAAAGAGTTGTACAATTTCCATTGAAAAATCAAGAGAAGTTTCAGAAGCATAAAAGTTGTGAAAGATATGTTGTTGCAAGAGGATATATTTATAAAATGTCATCACTCCAGTTGCAGAGCCGCCGAAATTAGCAAGATTCGATAAAGCAGTTGAAGATGTGAAAGATTCTCTAAGTTCAATTGCAGAAGGTGAAGAGATCCTGGAAAAGCAGAATTTTGTTATAGATAGTATTGATACTCCTGATAGAGATACAGTTTCCAGCTTTTTGGCAGATATGGTTGAGATTTAATGCAGGAAGTGAACTTGAAGCTTTCTCTGATCTTTCTTTCCATTCTTATCTCACGCTTTCTTTCTATTCCTAGCTTAGGCTTATCCATTCTTCGAAAGAGAAAAGAAAACAAGTTGTAATAGTTGGCACTTTCCTTGTTTTATGCTTTCATAGGTTGTTAGATGCTTATCTTGTTTTAGTTTTAGAAATAAAGCTTGCATGTTGGCAAGTCTTAGTTGTAAAAGCAAGGAGATTTTAGGGTTCCCTACTCCTCTGCTTGTGTATAAATAAGGGCAGCCTTGCCTATTTTTCTTTAACCGTGCTTGTGATAACAAAATGCTGAGCCTACTAGTGCCTTCTAAATGTTATTCAGTATTGTTCACTTAGTGCAAGAGCAAGTTTGCAAGCCTCTTTTAGGTGCAAGTTATTGTTCAGTTCATGTGTCCTGTGTCAATGTATTCTAGTTTGATCGCTAAACTGTAAGCTTGTTATTGCTACAATCCTGCTGTCCCAGAAGTGTAATCTTTGTTACTTGAAATTTGAGAAAAGGAAATCTTATGCCTGCTTTGCTTTGATCTACTGTCTTGGGTTTCCATTTTATGTGTTATGCTTACATGATCTCTATTTTAGCTTGCATTGAAAGTATACTAGATGTGTGTTGGAAGAAAGTTTATTTAAGTATTTGTGTCGAAGAACATTCCTTGTTCATTTCTAACTCTCAAACTTTATGTTTACTTGAGTAGTTAGAAACGCCATTAAAGTAGGCTTAGTCGTAGTTGAACTTCTAAAAGAGAAAATCTCAGCTACGGTGCTTGAGTTTTATAACCTTGTGCTCTTAGCTGAACAAAAAGATTGGAAAATTAGTTTTAGTTTACTTTCTTTAAGTAACATCAGCAAAGAGGGAGCTTCCCCTCCTAATTCAAAGAGCAGTTTATCTATGCATAGCTGTCTATTTCTAATCTGTATTCTAGAGGTGCGTATTGAAATGCCAACACCATCCTTAGGCCAAAGCAAAAGGATTTACAACATTTACTTGGACATTCAAGGTAGTTAAGACAAAGCATGCCTTGTGTTAAAGGATCTCAACTAGATAACATCCTAGCTGTATGTGAAATATGCATGACAGTCATGCAGTCTATAATGAAGAAGAAATAAATAAGTATGCTATCATTCATAGATAACCAAAAGCAGAGTAGAATTTGTTTTGGACTCTGTAGCTGGTCTTAAACTGTAGTGTGTTCTAGTGAAGAGCAAGCCTATATAAAGTATGAAAGTCATAGTTGAACTTCTAAAAGAGAAAATCTCAGCTACAACGCTTGAGTTTTATAACCTTTGTGCTCTTAGCTGAACAAAAAGATTGGAAAATTAGTTTTAGTTTACTTTCTTTAAGTAACATCAGCAAAGAGGGAGCTTCCCCTCCTAATTCGAAGAGCAGTTTATCTATGCATAGCTGTCCATTTCTAATCCGTATTCTAGAGGTGCGTATTGAAACGCCAACACAATCCTTAGGCCAAAGCAAAAGGATTTACAACATTTACTTGGTCATTCAAGGTAGTTAAGACAAAGCATGCCTTGTGTTAAAGGATCTCAACTAGATAACATCCTAGTTGTATGTGAAATATGCATGATAGTCATGCAGTCTATAATGAAGAAGAAATAAATAAGTATGCTATCATTCATAGATAACCAAAAGTAGAGTAGAATTTGTTCTGGACTCTGTAGCTAGTCTTAAACTGCAGTGTGTTCTAGTGAAGAGGAAGCCTATATAAAGTATGACGAGACCATCTCAATCTTCTCACCTTATAAGTGAGAATTATTTCATTTGCTTATTGTTCTAAGTAGTTGAAAGCCATGTTTTTTATTTTCTCCAATTCACTTGAAGTCCATGTGTGGCACAACATTATCTCTATTTCACTTTAAGCAATTGAAGGCACCCGAGATGTCTAATATTCAACTTAACATATAATCCAAAAGGTGTAGGAGAGAGAAGACATAACATATCATCAATGATATCACCAAGGTAGCAAGACACAAACTCTTAGCCTAAGAGTGAGCAACTATCAAGGAACCATGTTAGTTTCCTCCTATAAGTCCACAAAAAAATCCATGGAGAGGCCAAACAATTGGGAAATGACCACAAAACAACCCATAAACACATTTTACCAAGGGATTTATGATCATACATTGAAATAACACTTGCAGACAACATTTTAGTACAGGGACCCAATTGGAGATATCTTAGATCAGTTATTGGTGATGGGTGAGATTGTGATTTCCCCATCCTACAAAGCAGCCTAGATAAGTATATAATCTAATTTCAATCTAATACATTTGCAATTTTCTAATAGATAAAGCATCTACCAATATATATATATTTTGGTAGATGCTTTATCTATTAGAAAATTATATATATATATATATATATATATATTTTGGTAGATGCTTTATCTATTAGAAAATTATATATATATTTTGGTAGATCCTTTATCTATTAGAAAATTGCAAATGTATTAGATTGAAATTAGATTATATACTTATCTTGGCTGCTTTGTAGTATGGGGACATCACAAGTCTTCCCTGCTTGACATTGCTTGTCCTCAAGCAATCCTCATAATTCTTTCTTCCTTGACCTCTTGACGTTCTTTGCCGGTACAGTGGTCTTCATCCTGAAAAAAGATTGTAACATCTTGTTACAACTAATCTCTTTCCAGGCCCTCTGAGTACCTCACTAGGGAGTGTACCCAGCCCTCCTGGGAGAAGATTTGAAATATCTCCTCTCAAGCCCTCTGGATACCCCACCATGGAGTGTATCCAGCCCTCCTAAGAAAAGATTTAGAACATCTCTTCCCAAGTCCTTTGGATACCTTATTTAAGGGTATCCAGCCTTGGAATCCTAGGTAAAGGGGTTGTGACACCTCTTCCCAGGTCCTCTGGATATCTCACTATGGAGTGTATCCAGCCCTCCTGGAAAAAGATTTGAAACATCTCTTCCCAAGGCCCTCTGGATACCTTATTTAAGGGTATCCAGCCTTGGAATCTTGGGAAAAGGGGTTGTGACACCTCTTCCCAGGCCCTCTGGATATCTCACTATGGAGTGTAGCCAACCCTCTTGGAAAAAGATTTGAAACATCTCTTTGTCATATATGGAGTAGTGCTTCTCAGTCTTTGTTAGCTTCCGGCTTTCAAAGGCTATAAGATGTTTTCTTTGCATGAGAACCGCGTCGATCCCTTCTCCGAAGGCATCACATTGTAGTTGAAATGGTAGTGTGAATTCGTGAATGGCAAGGACAGGGCAGGTGCTCATGGTTTCCTTGAGTTGCTCAAAGGCTTGTTGTGCTTGGTCATTCCACATAAAGGCCCCTTTCTTTGTCAAGTCTGTGAGGGGAGCGGCTAATTTGGAGAAGCCTTTAACGAAACACCTATAATAGCTGCATAATCCCACAAAGCCTCTAAGCTGAGTCAAAGTCCTTGGCTTCGGCCATTCTTTGATGGCCTTAACCTTCTCCTCATGTATGCTTACTCCTTCTACGTTGATCTTGTGTCCCAAGTAGAGAATCTCTTCCAGCCCAAATTCACATTTTGACATTTTCACATAAAGAGATTTTGATTCCAAAATGCTTAAAACTTCTTCAATGTGGCAGAGATGCTCCTCCCATGTCTTGCTATAGATCAAGATATCATCAAATAAGATTAGTAAGAACTTCCTCAATTGTTGACGAAAAATGTGGTTCATGCATGATTGGAAGGTGGCTGGAGCGTTGGTGAGACCGAAGGGCAAGGCTAGAAACTCAAAATGCCCATAACGGCATCGAAATGCTATCTTTGGTAGATCTTCCTTCTTCATCCTGATTTGATGATATACCGAGCATAAATCAATTTTGGAGAAGTATCTTGCTCCATGAAGTTCATCCAATAGTTCATCTATCCTTGGAATTGGATACCGGTTCTTGATAGTTTTTTGATTTAAAGCCCTGTAGTCTATGCACATTTGCATAGTGCCATCTTTCTTCTTGACTAATACGACGGATGATGCAAAGGTACTATTACTTGGCTGAATATGTCCCATTTCTAGCAACTCTTTAATTGTTTTCTCAATCTCTTCTTTGAACTTTCGAGGATGCCTATATGGGGTGGTTATCATTGGTTTTGCTCCTTCCAATTCTATGGAGTGCTCAAAACCTCTCTTTGGAGGTAGACAGGGGGGGATATCTCCAAAAATCTTCTTGTGTTTCCCTAGAATAGGTTGGATGTCGACGTGAATAGCTTGCTCATGAGAAGGTGACTTGTCTAACACCATGCATTGTGCTATCCATTCCCCTTGGCCGTGCCTTACAATCCTCTCCATCCTTTTGCATGAAACCACTTTGGGAGATCCATTTGGCAGTCCTCTAAGTGTAACTTCTTGCCCATTCTGCTTGAAGCAGATTTCTAAGTTTGGATTATCCATGGTAAAGCGACCTAGGGAATTTATCCAAGGCATCCCTAGAATCACATCATTGTGTAGGTTCACCACATAAAAATCCCCTCTTATGGTATGTCCATCCAAGGTGATCTCTAGTTGGGGGATGATCTTTGAGCATTGATCCGTGGCTCCATTTGCAAGGGCTACCTTGAAACCATTGAAGTTTCGAGCCTCTAATCTTCTCTTTGTCACTAAACTTTTGCTGATAAAATTGTGGGAGGCCCCACTATCTGCCAAGGTAATAATTTTCTGCCCGTTTAGTGTACCTCTGATTCAAAAGGGTCTATACTCACTTGCTTGAGAGATGATTGCCAAAGTCACCTGTTCATCCGGTTCCCATTTTGTCCTTTTGGTGGGGGCTTCTCTTGATTCTTCATCCCATGCTTCTTCTATCTTGTGTATTTGTCCCTTCTTTCATTTGTGGTCTTGCCCCCAAGGCTCCTTGTATTTGAAACATAAGCCTTGATCCATTAATTCTCTCCTCCATTTGCTTGCTTCCTTGTCAAGACATTGGTGGCCTAGGATCCAAGGTTCATTGCAAAAGTGGCAAGTTCTTCTTCTCTCATCTCTCCTTCGTTGGTCTTGTTTATGCTATGATTTGAGCGAAGGATGCTTAGCTTTTTCCTTTGGAGAACTGGATTCTACTTTTATGGCCCTTTGAATTGCCTCCCCAAGGTTTGGGGCTCCAATGGGTTTACTATGTTCTTGATTGACTCTTTGAGTCCCTCATTGAAAAGATAGGTGAGTCTCCTTTGAGATAGGTTGGGGACCATGACAACTATGCTTTGGAAGTCATTTGCATAGTTTACATAATCGCCAGTTAATCGGCGAGTAGACGATTAATCGCCAAATTTGCATGAAAACGAGTAAATCCTACCTTTACTCGCCAAAATGAACAGTACAAAGAATCGCCAGTTTGCTGTGCTTACTCGCCGTGGAAAAATGGCGATTAATCGTCGGTTTTTTGTCAATAATTGTAATAAATGTAAAACGCGTTTTTTCTAGCTATTTTACGCGCGAAAACGGCTGTCATTTCACCCGTTTTTTTCACTTTTTTTCTTATTTAAACCCTCGTTTTCACTTATTCTTTCATACCCGCGTTTTTACCATCAATTTTAGCACTTTTCTGGCTTCGAAATCCGCGCGACTTGCAGGGTTTGGCATCGCGATTTGCAGAAGTGCGAAGGCTACAGGTTAGGGTTTTCATATTTTGTTCTCAGACGTATTTTGTTCGGCCTTTTTCTTTTGACGTAATCAGTATTCTTTCATATTTCTTTGCCTTCCATTGATGATATGTAAATTTATAATTAATCAACACATTTTTTCTGTAGAAGTATAATTTATCTCTACAATAGTAAACGTATATTTTTTATTCATAATTGATAAATCATAATATATTGAATTTTAATATATTATAGATATAATATAATATTATAATCCATTATGAATAGTGTATATATATTATAAATAAATAATAAACAAATATATTATTATTATTTATTTATATACACTATAATAATGTATATAAATAAATAATAATAGTGTACTTGTTTATTATTTATTTATATACATTATTCATAATAGATATATAATTATATTATATCTACAATATATATTTTTTAATTCATAATATATTAAAATTCAATATATTATGAATAAAAAATAAATATATTACTATTTATAATTTTTTTTTTGATTCAAAATTATAGAATTTATTATTTAATATATTATGAATCAAAACAAAAAAATATTATACATAGTAATATATTTATTATTAATAATGTTTATATTTTGGCTTTTGGCTTGCTAAGATGAGATTGTAATATTTATTTTAACTTTACAATGTACATACTCTGCAAAAAAAACATGATTTTATATGATTTCCATTTATAATGTAGCCATGAAATCAGATATGAGATTGAAAACACTGGCTGTGAATACTAAATATGATGATTCAAACTCAAAGTAACAATGAAACTTGAAAGTTTATAACTTAATAGACTTCTAGTTCTGCTTATTAAAGTCTCCTTTGTTTCAAACTTTCATGATTCATCATTCATGCATAGAAATTTCATAACTAGATCTTTGAATTTTAAATGGGATCAGATTGGATATCTAGTAGTTGGCACTTGGCAGCGTATGTAACCAGTAACAGTAAAGTAACAATGAAATTTTATAACTTAATCTTTACTCTATTAAGTTATAAGATTTCATTTTTACTTTACAGTTATTGGTTACATACTCTACCAACTGCCAACTGCCAACTGCCAAATATCCAGGCATACAAATATCCAATTATAAAATTTCTATGCATGGCCATGAATGATGAAAATTTGAAATGAAGTAGTGCTGAAACAAGGGTTTAATAAGCAAAAACAGAACTCATATCATCATATTTCATCAACATTTTAAAAGTTGAAATTTTAGCATATTTACTCATATGATCATATCAATTATCACATATGTATGCTTTTGCACTATGCAGTATGCACTATGCACATTATCACATTGTATGTAAAGTAAAATTTTTAATTGTTCATAATGATAATCTGCTGCAGCATTTCTCCCACCTGCAAATTTGCAATAGTGAATAAGGTTAGGAGTTAGGACTTAAGATTGCAATGCCAATTTGCATATAAGTAAATTAAATCAATGTGCATCCAACAAAAAATACAAATATAAGAATGCAAAAACTGAAATTAGATAATGATTGAATAAAGTTAAACAATTAGTTGATTGTTCCTTTGTAATGGATTTGTTACAACTTACAACTTCTAATATATTTATTGTTCAACTTCTAATATTGTAGGTTAATTTATAATCACAATGGCATCCGCCTCTACATCTGCTTCAGACTCAGTTGGCACAAGTGTCATTGAAAGGAGACCCCCTGGTAGCCGTGATCCTACTTGGAAACAAGGTTATTACGGGCCAGTACCAGGCAGTGTTATTTGTACTCATTGCAAGAAGAAGATTAGTGGAGGCATCAATCGCCTCAAATACCATCTTGCTGGTATTCCTTGTCGTGATTCAAAGGAATGTGAAAAAGCCACTTTAGAGGTGAAACACGAGATGTTAGCTGTTCTTGCAGCACTTGAAGAAAAAAAAATTGAGAGGGAAAAAGCAAAAGAAGCCATGCAAGCAGCCATTGCTCCTAATTTGGCTGAAGATTCTGAAGAGCTTATGCAAACTCAAACCATTGCGGGCTCTAGTCGTGGTCCACGTATACGTGCTGGTCACAATACCCCATCCACTTCTGCTGCTTCGAGTAAATTCCAGTTTTTTGTGCCTAGAAATATTCAAGGATCACAACCTTCATTGGAAGCAACTGGGTGGAATAAGGAGGTGCACAAAGAGGCAGACAAGGCTTGTGCAAAGTTTTGGTTTTATAACAATCTTCCCTTCAATGTGGCAAGGAGTCCATATTGGGAGTGTTTGGTGACAGCATTGACAGTTGCAGGCAAAGGGTACAAGGCCCCTACTCCAAGAGATCTAAGTGGCAAGTTACTTGAAGATGCTATTGTAGATGCAAAAGGAATTGTGGAAGAAGAAAAGAAGAAATGGCAAAAGTTTGGATGTTCAATTCTTTCAGATGGCTGGACAGATGGAAGAAACCGCACACTTATCAATTTTATAGTGGCTTCCAATGGTGTGATGGTTTTTCTAAAGTCAATTGATGCCTCCAACATAATAAAGAATGCAGAAAATTTGAGCTTGATGTTGGAGCAGGTTGTTTTAGAGGTGGGCATAGAAAATGTTGTCCAAGTTGTTACTGACAATGCAGCAGCATACGTGGCAGCTGGTAGATTGCTTCAAGCGAGGCATCCAACAGTTTTGTGGACCCCTTGTGCAGCTCATTGCCTTGACCTTCTTTTGGAGGATATAGGCAAAATTGATTGGGTGAAACCAATTGTAGAACAAGCAAGAGACATAACAAAATATATATATAATCACCCATGGGTTCTTCAATTGATGAGAGATCACACCAAGGGGAAAGAGCTTGTGCGATCAGGTGCTACAAGGTTTGCAACTAATTTTCTAACATTGCAAAGTATCACTGGTTTATTGACTTCCTTGAAGCAGATGTTTGTGAGTCAACCATGGGTAGACTCAACTTACTCAAAGAAGGCTGATGGAGAAAAGATTCAAGCAATAATCTTTGATAGTCAATTTGGAACTAGAGCATTAGAGATTGTCAAGGTAACTTCAACTCTAATGAATTTTCAGATTGAATCTTTTATTCTTAATTTAAAATTCTATAAGTATTGTGTTTCATTGTAAGGTGTAATTTAAATTTGGTTCTACTTTGTACTTTATAGGTGACTGAGCCATTGGTGAGGGTCTTGCGCTTGGTGGACAGCGAGAAAAATGTGATGGGATATCTTTATGAGGCAATGGATAGGGCCAAAGAGGCCATCCAACACTATTACATGGGGGATGCAAATAGATTTACCCCTATTTGGGAGATCATTGATCGAAGGTGGAACAATCAACTCCACCAACCCATTCATGCAGCAGGCTACTTTCTCAACCCCAAGTTCTACTTCTCTGATGGCTTCACGGATGCTAATGGGGAGGTTATGGAGGGTCTATTCACATGTATTGAAAGGATGACACCTTATTTTGAAGTGAAAGACCTCATCCTTCTAGAGTTGCAAAAATATAAGGAAGCTAGGGGGCCTTTGTTTTCTTCCAAATTATGTGAACGAGGAAGAGAGATCCAAACACCAAGTAAGAAAGAGTGAAGCCTTATATCTTGCAAGTTATGAATTATAATTATTATTACTTATTACTATTGTTTTATAATTTTATTGATATTTACAAAAACTTGAATATCTTATTGTAGGTTCTTGGTGGGAAGATTGGGGTGGAAGAACCCCAAATTTGCAAAGGCTAGCCCTTCGAATTTTGTCTCAACCTTGTAGTTCTTCTGGCTGTGAACGGAATTGGAGTTTGTTTGATGCCATTCACACGAAGAAGCGTAATAAGTTGACTCAACAACACCTCAATGATCTTGTTTTTGTTCAATATAACCTTTGGCTTCGCACAAGAAAGGTGCAAGACCAGTCAGAAGAGCTCATTGATTTGGATGAGATTGATCCATACAGTGATTGGACCGTGCAGGATGATGAGGCCTCCTTGTTTACCGAGGATGAGATTGCTGATTTCGAGAGGCAAGCTATGGAGGATTTGCCTGCAGCAGAAGCAGGGGAGATTGGAGTGGATGACATTGATGTGGTGGAGGAGGAGCCATTGCCACCTACCAACATGGTGGAGCCACTTCCACGATCTTCTACGGCAAGCAGGGAGCTAGAATCGAGTGCAAGGACCATACCCTCTACCTCCCAATTTTTCTCTAGGTTGGGGAAGAGGAAATTGTAATTTCCTAGATATGAAATTTATGATGATGATTTTCAAATACAATCATCATAATTTCATTATAGTTATTGGTAGTTTTACTATGCGGCTTCCTATAATGATGCCATTTTGTAATCCATATGTATTGAACAATGAAATTTTATATAAAACACTCCCTCATGGTTTTTAGACTCATTTGATGCATTCTAGAATTGAATTTTGCAAAAAAATGTGTTTTTATATGAAATTTTGCTACTTTTAAAGTTGCCAAGTATTTCCCGAGTCAAAATTTTTGGGCTTGCCGAGTACTCTCCGATTCCGAGTATGTAAACTATGGTCATTTGCATATTCCTCCACCGTTCCTTGTTGCCTAAGTTGGGTGAGTTCCTTGAAATACCACTCGGGATGCCTTTGGTTGAATCTATTAATGAGTTTTTGAGTGAACTCACTATAGGTGGTTATATTCTGGTGTCCTTGTGTGATAAGTCCATGGTGCCACCAATCGTGAGCTATCCCTGATAGGTGTAGGACAGCAAATTTGATGGCATCTTCTTCGGTCATGGGGCTGAGGGAGAGATAAGTATCAAGCTTTTGAACCCATGATTGTGCGGTGGTTTTCCTGGAACCGTCAAAAAAGGCAATGTCATCTTATTAACCCGAGATTTGAGGTCTTTGCTGGTCTGATTTTTTCCTTTGCTTGAGTTGGCTTGAGTTTTGACTTCATAATATTCCTTGAAGGGCATGAGTTTCTGAACTGCTGGGTCTAACTCAGCGTACATAAGTGCGATATCTTCAGCACTATATGAATTTTGCTCTTCCATTTCTTCTATGACATTTTTGCTTGGAAGGAAAGGAGGCATGGTTGGTCTTAGTGATGAACTTTGGGTTGAATATTCATTCTCGGAGTGGTTTGATTGCATTTCTTTTCTTGGATTGGCTCTTTCTTGAGTGTGATGGCTATTTATGCTTTGAAGAGCTTGAAGAATTAGCTGATTGGTCTTTTCGAACTTTTCATTGGTTTGCTCCATGAAGGCTTTCAATTCTTGAGCCAGCTGATCGGCCATGTTTCCTCTTCTATGATAGGTTTGCATTTTCTTTTCCTCCAACAGGTTGGCAATACCGATGCTCTGATACCACTGTGAGAGTCCCAACTAAATACAAGTGAAGTAATTTCTCAAATGTAATAAACAAGTGCTGCACCAATCAAGTAAAGGTCTGAAACTGATGATTCAATATAATATAATGCTGATGAGTGATATATAAATTATTCTTCTAATCTAATGAATGCTGCAGTAAGCCTTGGAGTGTCGATCCTAGTACAAGGATCCTCTTCAATCAATGTCTAGACCAAGAGCCTTTACTTCCTTGCAATTCGTGCTTTTTATATATTTGAAGATTTGTCCGCCACTCCTTCAGCGCTGCTGGGTATGATCTCCTTCTTCGTTGGTCTGCAACTCAGTGATTGAGTTCTTGATGGTCTCTTGGACTGTGCTTGATGCCTTTATTCCTATCGGTCCTGATATAGTATCTTTGATAAGTGCCTTCGTTTCTTCTTCCAAATCTCCCTCGATCGACTAATTGTATTTTCTGTATATCCCTTGCACTTCCCCGTCCTCTTCTAGATATAAGCGGTCTTGGTGCAGGGGTTTCTTTTCAGATTTCTTTTCAAAAACACCTTTGTCTTTTCACTAATGGCGCCCTTTCATTGATGGATTAAAATCTTGTTGTCTTCATTTATTCATTCGGCTGCATTAGAGTATGATTAGCATATAATATATGTGAATCGATTTGTCTATAAAATTGTAAAAATATGTCTATATATATATATATATATATATTGGTAGATCCTTTATCTATTAGAAAATTACAGATGTATTAGATTGAAATTAGATTATATACTTATCTTGGCTGCTTTGAAGGATGGGGACATCACAGAGATAGGGTCAAATTGCACAACATGGGAGCGAGAAGTAAAAAAGGAAAAAAGAGACACAAAAGCTTGGGGTGCCAACATATTGCATGTTGAAGAGGGTGCCTCGTCTAGCTCTTTTTTAGCTAATGGATGAGATTCCCTTTGGTCAAAGGGGTTTGCACTTTGACCATGCATGCAATTTCAAATTTGGGTCCCAATTCAAGAGGAAAACCACAAATAATGCTTGGAAACTAAAGGAGAGTTATCTTCCAAAGAGAAGATTGGTAGGACTAGAAAGAGAGCAGTGCTCTTTTTTTGTTCGTCATTAGGAAGTTTAATTGATGAGACTGAGGAGTACTCAACGTATCAGTGTTTGCAAGTGGTGAATTTGAGGAGTTTTTCTTATGTATGTCACTTTTGTAGGTTGGGGTCATTGAATTTGCAACAAGGGAAAATTTTGTCAAACTTTTTCCATAATTGGATGGACATGTTATGTAAGAACCCTTGTCCAATTTGTCCTAAAATTTTCAATTTATGTTGTTTGACATTTCGTCAAACAGTTTGCATGCAAACTCCTGTCAGAATATGTCCCTTGTAAATTTGAACAATAATTCTACCCAAAGTGCGTAATTTGACATAATGCATATGATAATGAAAGAATCGCAATCTGAGAATGTTTAGGAAATTACTGATGATGAACATTGCACTCCAATGTAGGTTATTCACCATTCATGTACAGCGAACAAAGAGCTTTCTGAATATCAATATGGACTAATCATGCATTTAGAGTCACCCAGAAATACATTTCAGACTGATACATCTTCAATGGTTGATCCAGAACTTGTAAGGAAAATCTAACAGCAGTTACAGTTTACCACCTGAATCGGGTTATGACTGATTGCATCGCAAGAGATAATGCCAACTAGTGACCAACACTTCCTAATACTGTCCTAAACATCAGCTATGACAAGAAGACTGATTTCATTGCATAGTTATGAGGAATAACTATTACAATATATTTCTGATCATGAGTAAACCCTACTGACTGTATTTCAGAACTGAAACAGTATGAACAACAGATAAATATTCAGTAATTTGCATATATCATAAATACAACTTCAGTAATAAATACCAGGTTGCTGAATACTCCAATGGATGATGCCTTTAGGTATGGAAACTCGCACAGCAGTCACAATACCCCTGAGAGTGAAAGATAGCAGATGGAAACAACAGGTAGCACCAAAAACGCCACACTCAGATAGGAAATCATGCCCAGATTAGCTCAGAACTTCTACAGCAGCAAGGAGATGCCTCATTTCACAGTCTATAACCCTCTGAGATAGGTGACTTCATCTCCATGAACCCAACCCCTCATCAAGCCATCATGCCTTGGTCATTTCAAGCTCACACGACTCCATTCAAAGCGTTAGAACTGGACGGCCAAGAGAGGATGTTAATGCAGGTCTAATACTGTCCACATTCTCCCAGAAATACCACAACCTGTCACAAGTAACCCTGCTAGAGAATTCCAACGCCCATACTACTGGAGCCTCACGTTTCGCAAGGGTATTCGTGAGTCTGTATAATACTGAAATCTCTTTATGCTGACCACGACCTAACACTGCAACCCACATGATTCTCTATTGCCACTCCTTGACTTGCAGCCCTCTAGAAATGCAGATGTATGGCATCCCTTTTGACTAAGCAAACCCTAAAAATGAACAATCTCCTCAAATGTGGTCAATGAGAATAACCATTAAATCAGTAATGAAGACAATCAGCTGCAAGAAACCCTCAATCTGAACCTTCAAATCATTTGCTTGTCATACAAGCAGATTTCACCCTTTAATCTTCAAAATTGGTCACTGAAAGTGACCATTAAATTTGGAATGAAGCTCCTGTAGAAAACCTGGATGGTTTCCTTAACAATTTCCAGCTAGGGTAGATAGTTTCACTACCGAAACTGGTGCCCTAGGGTCTCCAAACCCACAGACCAAAAAAGCCTTCAAGAAGCTCTCCCAAAATGAGATGAGAAAATAACTTAAGCATTTGAGAAATGAGCTCCTTCTGGCCTTTTTAAAGAAATCCTTGTCCTTCTAGAAAGATCCAAAAAGTATCTTCCACAAGCTTCTAGAAGAATAATATAATATTTCCAAAAGTGACATTATAATATTTTATTTCCACTTAAGTCACTTCTAAAATATCAATTAAGTGACTTTATAATTTATTCTTTTATTTTAGTCACTTTAATTAAATTAATTAAAAATAAAGTTACCTTTATGATTTAATTTATTTAGATAACTTTATAAATAATTAATTTAATATTCCCACTTTATTTTAATTAAAATAATCAATTAAGTCATCCTTTTGAAATATTATTAATTTTTGGACAACTTAATCAATTAAATTAATTCACTTTACCACAAATTTTGGGGACATTACATGTTACATGTCATTTTGCAAGTCTTAGTACATGTATAACAGGCTATTGTTGAAGAAAAATCTTAGGTTCATGTATAGAGAAGTTTCCCATGAATCTTGTGTTGCAAATGATTGATCTCTAGTTTGGGGAGACTATCAAATTGTTACTTGAATAAATTGCATGTATATATTTCACGTGTAATAAATCAAATCTGATTTAGTGTTGAGTTAGTCCTTGTGTAAAGACTGAATTTGGGAGGTTGAGGGTGTCTAATCTGAGTTGAGTATTAAATATGTGAAGTTGAAATCTTGTGGGTGTGTCTATTTAATTCTCTGTTGCAAGGGCAAGGTTTCCATTCATTTGGCCCCCTATCCTTGAGTACATCATGACCTCACTCAGAGAATCAAAGGACATGATGGCTTTTTTGTATTAGATTCATGTGGATAAACTATCACTTAATGTGAAAATTGGAAATTTACTGTTTGCAATTTACTTGAAAAACAATGGGAGTAAGTTAGAAAAAGCATTTTATAGCTTTAAGAATGCACAATGCATCCTTTGGTGTCTGAGCTTGATAGTTTATAAATTTCTATATTTAGGCTTATCTCAGGAAGAAATAGAAACCAAAAAAATGTACATTTAAAACATCTATTGTTATCTTAGACAATAGTATTCATATCTCTCTATGTAATGTCCCCATTTTCATGAGCATCACTATTCAGAGGATTTAGCCTATTCTTGATCCTCGTAGGCTAAGGAGTGTGGTTAGGGGGTCTTCTTCAGGCAGTTACTCAGTTAGTTGTTGGCTTCTACTCATTGATTTTGGAGTTAATCGGAGGTTACTTATGATTTGTTAGATGTTGGGTAACATACTGTTTGATAACACACTATTTGATAGCATGGATGTTGGATAACACACTATTTGATAACATACTATGTTAGAAAACATATCGTTGGATAACATATTGTGTTGGATATCATATTTGCACTTTATGAGTTATATTTTATATTATTATAATAAAGTGTAAATATAATATAATATTATAATGTTCTATTGGAGACTTCTAGAAAAGGCCGACGTTTTGAGGAGAAAAGAATAAATAGAGGGTGTGGGCTTGCTTCTCATTCATCCAGGAATTGTTATTTGATTTGAAGAACTTGTTTGGTGAAGGATCCAGCTAGGGTTTCTGCCATTTCTAGCCATTGGGAACGAAAATTCTCATTGGTTATGCAATTTTGAGGGTGTGAAATATCATCTGAATTATTGCAGCAGATTGGAGGAGTTACTTCAAACTTCTCATTGCATTGAATTTTGTGGCCAAGGGCCAAATTTTGCTATGCAGATTGAAGATTCAATTTGATGGTAATTTGGTGAGCTCGAACCTTCATTCATTTTGCATTAGAAGCTGGAAATTACATCTTTTGTAATCTGATTTTATATCAGACATTAGACAGTCATCAATCTCAGCTTAGAGGAGCCACGATTTTGCACATAACTCCTTTTGGCATCGATTTCTTCAAGCGTTGGCAGAGCTTCATCCTAGAGGGAGTTTAGATGAATTTACATGCATTTTGAAAGGAGTTTGTGGCCTATACGATTTATTCAAAGGTCTGATCAATAGAACAGGGGCGACACATTGTGAAGGGGCGATTTTGCACTTGGGAAGCTCATAAAATCTCATAAAATTCTGATTGTGTCTTCCACAGTTTGCCACTTCAATTCCAACATCATATTCCAGGTTCTTTCAGTATTTTTTGCATACTTTGCATTGACATTAAGTCTGAATACAAGTTGCAGTCAGTTAGGTTTTGATATATTTAGTTTGTTGTGAGTAGTTTTGTAATGTCCCCTTCTCGAGCATGATCTTTCCCAGTTGATCGTTGGCCTATTCCGGAGACCCGTGGCTACTTGGAAGGTGAAATTAGGGTTTCGTGTTTTGGAGGTTGCTTTTGCTCGTGGTTGGTTGATTGAATGGCGGATTCTGTCATGTCCCCTTCTCAGTGACATCTCTCGAAGTACAGGATTGGCCTATCATACGACCCTCGTAGGCTAATAGACTGGATAGAGGGTCACGTTGGAGCTTGGCTCAGCTTCAGTTGGCAGAGTTTGATCAGTTGGCTTTCGTTCGGGCTCATTCGGAGACTTCTTGCAGAAGTTGCTATTTTTAGCAGTTCTTGGCAGTCGGCGTGGGACCCCTGCTATTTTTAGCAGTATGGTTTTGGCAGTGTTCAGAATCATTTCAGTATTCGTCAGCTTCAGACGGATCAGTCATCGGATGAATAACGAGAGAGATATTAATATTGAATTGTATTAATTAAATATTAATTACTTGATGATTATAATATAAAGTTATAATATTATATTATAACTTAAGTGATTCTTAATTGAGGGGGTCGCCATCATCAGAAGGGGCCAAATTGACAATTATATTTTATTATAAAAATTTGGCTGAGACTATGGAAAGATTAAAAGAATTAAAAGTCGAATATTTTATGATTCCCTATCTTTGTGGAAATCGCACTTTTCAAGAGATATAGGCTTTGCATTGGGAATCGAGCCTATTATGATGATTATTGATTTTGAAAATTGATCAACTTTGATCTGAGCAAGAAGCTTTAGGGTTTCAAGTTCGAAGTCCTTGGGGAACGAGCCATCTCCATTGGAAGAAGTTCAGAGGGTGTGAAATAACACCTGATTTATTGCCAGCAGAGGTTTCTTCATCCAGAGGAAATCATTGATCTTCAGAGATTATTTATTTACAGAGTTTCAGCATAGTTTATTCCTTCAGAAAACATTCATTCATCAAGGCGCCCATTCTTATTGATATTCTGGAGATTTATTTGAGTGCCGTACATTTTATATTAATTGCTGCTGCAGCCGTACTTGCTGTACCTGGCCGTACCACTTGAGGAAGCCGTCTTTTTGCTACCTGAGCACATCGCCTTCTTCCTTCATCATTTGATCTCATTTGGAGAGGCGTCAATACCAGGGGAGTCTTGTGTAGCATCTGGCAGAGGGAAAAGGGCTTTAACCATTGCAGCCGTACCATATTCATCAGATCATTCATTGCTGTATCAAAAACCAGGTTTCATAATTTTTATTGCCTTTTACCTTGCATGTATCTGGAACATCATTGTAATCATTGCAGAAGTTGAATACATAGTCTGGCTTCAGTATTTGAGATAGATATTGTTATTTCCAGAGTTATATATATTTTTATAGAATTTATTTGCAATATTCTTTCAAAATCGCAATTTTCTTGTATTATTCAAAAACCCCAAAAAACGTCAAAAACATCAAAACTTCAGAAAAAACACAAAAACCATCAGATTCAGTAACAGAGGGAAACGAGGGTTTCTACAGTGGTATCAGAGCTAAATCCTGCCATCCTGAGGGTTTAGCCATCATATGTAGCCAGAAGAGTTTGAACCATACAGGTATTATACACGCAGACGTGCCTTGATTGACAGGCAACGGAGTTTGAATAGGCAGCCAGGAAACATGGCTGATAGGAATGACAGGGCTGACAGAACAGATATACCTAGGACAGAGATCCCACCTAATAACAGAGATCAGGACGATGCAGAGGTATTGCATGCACTCAGAGATCTTCGTGCAGGTCAACGGCGGTCCGATGATGTATTACAGCAGGTGGTAGTGGCACTTCAGAGATTGGGTACTTCGCGGAGACCGTCACCACATCGTGACGATGACAGGAGTGATGCAGGATCACGGAGAGCTCCTAGGACAGTGTCACGGACAGCAGATAGGCCTACTAGGCCTACTTTCACGAGACAGGAGCCCGATGAGGCTATACCAGGTGAGGAGCAGGATGATTTGTTCGCTGATACTCTTATGGCAGCGAACGAGGAATGGGAGTTGGTACCGCCTGCGGTCAGAGAGAGGATCACTTTTGACCGTTTTATTACACAGAGGCGAGAACACAACAGAGCTCGACAGGATTGGAGACCTAGACAGCCGAACAATGACCTAAAACATGCAACAAACAGGCTCAACCTAGCAATGTTCGATGGTAGTGGCAAGTGTGACAGCCCAGGCATGGATTAGCAAGTTAGATACATTCCTCACCTTACGTCCGATGGCTGAGAGAGATGCCATTCGATATGCGACACTGCATCTGGAGGGGGTAGCTTACGACTGGTGGCACCACGGGATGGTGACGTTACAGCATGACAGGATCACTTCATACCAGGAGTTCGTAGACAGATTGGTAGAGCGTTTTTGAGGAAGGATCCGGAATCCTACAGAGACTTAGCCTAGTTGAGAGACAGAGTGGTCTAGAGCCTATATCGGTGACTTTCAGAGGCTTTCAGTCATGGTTCCGAACATATCAGAGAGGCATTTGGTAGTACTCTTCATGGAGGGGTTGACAGAACCATTAAGAGGCTGGATCAAAGCCTTTGATCCTCCTCCTTTACAGGAGGCGATGAAGAAAGCACCAAGCATGGAGTTAGCAGCACCGTCTAGTAGATTTAACTCCAGAGGTTCTTCATCATTCAGGGATAATAAGGGCTTTAATAAAAATAAGGACAAATCTGATTTTAACAAAGAAAAATCAGACTTTAAAAACGATTCAAAAGGTAAATCAGCAGCTCCACCTTTGGATCGTGAGGCCCTTAATGACCTACGCAGGAAGAAGCTTTGCTTCTACTGCAAAGGACCGTATGACGCCAATCACGATTGTCCTCTAAGACCTAAGGGCAAGGCAAATCGAGTGATGTGGGCATATTATGAGGACTCAGAATCAGAAAATTCCGAACAGCAGGAGAGTTCCGAGGATTCAGAGTCAGAGGCTCTAGAGCCTAGAGCTGAGACAGAGCCAGAGCTTCAGTTACAGGAGGCACGCTTATCTAGCATATAGCAGGAGGGCTCTTTCAGGATTCGTGGTGTGTTGGCAGGACAGAGGGTCATTACCCTATTTGATACAGGAGCCACACATAATTTCATAGATGCCAGATTCGTTGAGAAACGCGGACTCATTACTAAGGAGTTCGAGGGCATTAGAGTCAAGGTGGCCGATGGATACACTTTGAGGTGTGAACGCATGATAAAGGATCTCCCTTTACGCCTGAACAATTATGAGTTCAAGGCTGATTACTATGTGGTTAACATGGGAGACATTGATTTGGTCTTGGGAATGAAGTGGCTTCATTCATTGGAGGAAGTCACTCCTCGTCTCAAGGACATGGAGATCCTTTTTGATGTCGACGGGAAGACTCACATACTTAAAGCAATTCGGGACAGCGACCTCAAAACAATTTCTTTTCGTCGGATGGAGCGGCTCATGCGTCACGACATGGTAGAGGGGGCTGCCGAGTGTCATTTAGCACCTATACAGGAGGGACAGCAAAAGATAGAATATCATCCGGACATTCAGAAGTTGAGGATTAAGCATGATAAGGTGTTCAGTGATATTCCGCCAGGTAGACCTCTAGACAGGGGCATAGAGCACATTATTGAGCTCGAGGAGGGCGCTAAGCCCGTGATGATAACTCCTTACAGGCATCCTAAGAGGTTAAAGGATGAGATAGAGAAGACAATAAAGGAGTTACTTGCTATGGGTCACATTCGACCTAGCAAATCGCCATTCGCTTCTTCGGTTGTCTTGGTTAAGAAGAAGGATGGAACATTGCGCATGTGCATTGATTACAGGGTCCTGAATAAGAGGACAATTAAGAACAGGTACCCGATACCGAGGATTGACGAGCTTATTGATGAGCTCCATGGTGCCTGTTACTTTACCAAAATTGATTTACGGTCGGGTTATCATCAGATCAGAGTCCGTGAGCAGGACATAGAGAAGACAGCCTTCAGATGTCATTGTGGGCACTTCTTTGAGTTCGTAGTGATGCCATTTGGGCTCACTAATGCACCAGCTACCTTTCAGTCTATGATGAACAGGGTTTTTCATTCATTGCTGAGGAGGTTTGTGTTAGTCTTCTTCGATGATATTCTCATATACAGCAGGACATGGCAGGAGCACTTGGCTCATTTGGAGACCGTATTGAGTATTTTGGAGAGGGAGTCCTTGTACGCCAAGGAATCCAAGTGTGACTTGGGGATGACCGAATTGCTATATCTAGGTCATATTATCAGTGCAAATGGAGTGCGTATGGATCCTGAAAAGATCTGCGCCATTGT
>VDFB02356522.1:0-27899 GCA_007258455.2 Sequoia sempervirens | reverse complement strand
TATTTTCTATGACAGTTAGAGTGCAATTTGTCTGGAAAAGAACCCTACTTTCCATGCCAAGATGAAACATATTGATGTGCAGTACCACTTTTTACGAGATATGGTTGAGGATGGAAAGGTTAGTTTGGAAAAGGTGGATACTCTGGAGAATGTTGCAGATGCATTGATGAAGCTAGTGAGCATAGACAAGTTCAAGTGGTGTGCCAGTTCAATGGGACTTAGTTCCCATGATTTTTAGTAAGTTTTGTTGTGCTCTGGAGGTGCCTGTGTAATCTTTGTTAGTGGGAGATTGTTGGAAATATGCCTCAATCATCACAGGCTGAAACCTATTTAAGAGCCAAGTTGGTGTGACAACTCACATGTCTAGCCGACTAGCAGTTTGGAACATCCTATTTTGTTCAGGTCGCTGTGACCTAGCTTTTGTCTCACCGAAGGATCATATCGCTATGATAGGTTGAGGTCAGTGTGACCTCTTACCTCTCATGGAGATCTTTGGCCGATAGGCCATTCTATCGCTTGCCATTGAGACCCTTGGCTAAAAGGCTTGGTTCAGGAAGATGTCTTGGCGATGTGTTTGAGTCTCGCCGACAAGATGTTTCTTTTATAGTCTTCGGTGTATCTTATGGTCTATCGGTAAGAAGTCTTACTGATGTACAAAGGTCTCACCAATGGAGGTTCAAATGTTGGTCATCGGTGTAACTCAAAGGATCCCGAGTAGAACTCTTAGCGAATGATGAAAGTCTCACCAATGGGAATGCACTCGGGTTCATCAGAATAACAATGATTGTTTCGTTATGTACTCTCAGCAAAGGTGATATGTCTTGCCAACTATTATTTGGTGCTCGATATGACTTAAGTCTTCAAAGTAACATTTTTGATCTTGATGAAACCTCTTGGTGATATATAAGTCTTGCCGACTGGCAATTGAAGCTCAGTATACATGTGACTTCGATATAACCCTTGGTGACTTGGTGTGAGGTCCTGGCGAAGAATGATACTCTTGCCGAATGGTAAACTCACATCTATGAGACTTTTTGGACCTCGCTATGATCTTTTGGTGAAAGCGATAGGTCTCACCGACTATTTGGTGCCTTGGTGTAACACATGAAATCTCGGTGAAACATCTTTCCGATAAGATTAACTCTTGGTGACATCGATATGAAGACTATGTGGCATCGGCAAGACACTGTTAGTGTCTCACCGAGATGCCAACAAAGCTTGAATCTCTTTTGACCATTTGACCATCCTATGTGGATTTTTGTTGACCAATAGGAGAAGCCAAATCTAAACAGTTGGAAGTTTTTTTGTTGTGACAGTTCTGTGAGGAAGCTCAACGGACATGGAACAACATGGATATACTTAGTGATTGCAGATTGAGATCAGTTGGTTGCATCGACAGATTGCTGGGTGGTTGTATGATCAGTAAATGTATTCTAATCTATAATTACTATAACTTGAAGGTTCCTGTATAGGATTGTTCATGGTGAATGCTATTGTAAATAGACATCAGAAAGATAAGTCTGAAACTTATATGTAATCTTTATTACTATAATACAAAGTGAGCTCTCTTGGTGTGGTGGGTTTTTCTCCCGTAAGGGTTTTCCCACATATATCTGGTGTTCATGTGTGATTTTCAAATACTCTATTTCTGATATTTATTTCAAAGTGCATCTTAATTGAACTATAATTGAAAAACTGAAAAGTATATCTGCATTCTTCCCTGAGGTATTGATGTTAGGAGAGTTGTTTCTGCATCTAATTTTCCTTACAACTATTACAATACTATCACACAGTATACAGTGCAGATTCACATAGAGAGAGAGGTTTCACAATCGAATCACACAGAGAGAGTGTTTTCACCTCCTTTAGAATAGTATTCTCATTCTCCAACCAACCCCCGAATGATCCTGTATAATAGCTTTATCCTAACTCAGAACCTTTCAATTCATCTTCTTCAGTTAGATCAACTGTCAACTTGTCTTGGACAATGAATAGTCTCCTCCAACTCATCATGCTCCTCTAACAAATAATCAACACATCAGCAGGCCAACAAATTCATCATTCATCCAACCAAGTCCATCTTCACTTCCATCGGCCTGACTTTGTCTATCGGTCATAGACACACCAATCTCCAAAGTCTCCCCGATGTCTCTATCATCCTGACATCTCGACCAAGCCTATCGACAAGACAATGTCCATCGGTAGGAGTTCATAATGTCACTTCGAACACACTTATGCCATTAAGTTCAACCACCTCTCAAACCATCTTGTCAGCCTGAGTCACCCTGATACAGACCATTAGCCATACTCATCCTGACAATCTACGAGAGCACCAATTGTTACTAGAATAGCCTTATCGGCAAGAGAACAAGTATCGCAGAAGGTTTCACTAAAGTCCTAAGTCACACTAACGACCAACTAGAATAGACCATCGACAAGAGAAAAAGTATCGAAGAAGGTTTCACAGAAGTCCCAAGTCACACTGATGACCAACACCTCATTAGCAAGACATGCTCTATCGCTAAGACTCTTATAGAGCCTTGATGTCACTCTGACCAAATACCATCAGCCAGAGTCATACCAACATTCACAACTAGCAAATCCATCAGCAGGAGACACAACAATATGCATCAGGAGCAGCTCTTTCGGCAAGAGAACCACTATCGGCCAAAGTCCCACCGAGATCAAAAGTCACCTCGATGAAATTCAGCTCACTGTAGTTCAGAACCTTTCATCGGCAGGAGTCACACCAAACACAGCCATTGGCTGGACTCATACCGAACAAATCACATCGGCTAGAGATCTACTGTCCATAAGATGCATTCTGAAGTATCATGTCAGCCTGACCATCTGTTCATCGGCAAGATGTAAACCGATCAAACCTATTGGCCAGACTAACACTGTTGATATGAAATAGAGAACTCACACCAACAGTTCAAGTCACTCTGATAGTTCTCTTCAGCAAGACCAATCACATGTCACACCAATCTGAACACTTCAAGCCATCAGGACTAAACAACTCGTCGGTAGGATATCTTAGGTGTCTCACCGATTTACTCTTATAGGAGGTTTAGGTTAGCAAGATTGAGGCACATATATCCAACATTCTGGCCATGCCCTTCACCACTCTATTCATTTTTTCTACAACTCCAATTTGTTGTCGAGTTCTTGGGGCTGAGAACTGCCTCTAGATTCCATGTGCCCTATATTATTCAAAAAATTCACATGATGTGAATTCTCCTCCTCTATCTAACCTTAAACACTTAATCCTTCTACCCAAATATTTCAAATTCTTGTGACTTCTCTCTCAAAAGTGTTATTGTGCGAACCCTTTTCCTAGTACCTGCAAAAAAACATGAGTAAACAAGTTAAACAATGAATTGCAAGCTAAAACAAGGATTCCCCATTAAATCCATTTTCAACTTCAAACTAGGAAAGAAAATAGCAAAGAATAAAATGAATATGATAAAAAAAATGATTAAATCCTATATAGATGTGCAAACTCATGATCCCATGGGGGAATCGGTGCCAATTTGATGTGAAAATTGGCCCTTTCACAATTCCTATGATGCAAATTCGATATATTGATGAAGATTGATCCACTTTGATGAAGAATGGTGAGTACTCCAAGCAAAAATATGCAAAAACCTAGCTATGATTCATGTTACCTAATTTTCACCCTCAAGCTCAATCAGACAAGGCATCTCCTTTGTAGATTTTCACAAGGGCTAGATGGGACGTCTCCATTGAGGGTTACTATATACATATGATGACATTTCATAGGGGATTCAGTGGGAGGTCTGCTCTATTGGAAACATGCCTCAATATTCTACGCTCAGCCTCCATTAGAGCCAGGTCGGCATGACATCTTCACTATCTAGCAGACTAGCTGCTTGATACTTTCCATTTTGAATAGGTCGCTGTGACCTAGTTTATGTCCTACCGAACGAAGTTACAGAGCCTATTTTTATTACATTGAGGGTTCGGTATGACTTCTTATCGCATGGATCTCTCTGGCCGATAAGCCATTCAATCGTGAGCTCGGGGAGACTCATGGCGACCAAGGGCTTCGGGGTGACTTCTGGCACTCGGTGAAAGGTCCCAACAAATAGTGAGAGTCTCACCAATAGGAAAGGGAGCTTGGAAAAAAACAAGTCTTTCAACGTAACAAAGCAGTCAAGGTAAGGTCTCCTCGACTTCGATGTCTCCCTGACATATTAAAGAATCATGCACTCGATGGAGATAATGGCTATCATCATAGGAGCTGAGTTTGCCGAGATGTTTCAATGATAAGATGAAGTCTTCCCAAAAACAAAGAGCCTCTGGTGTAACTTTCAAGTCAGGGTAAGGTCTCCCCAACTCTGATGTCTCACCGAAATCCAATGGTCCCACCAATGAAGTCATATCGATGTAAGGTCATGCTAACATGCCTGGCATCTTTGGTGTAACAGGAGGAGTTCAGTAGGAAGTTTCACCGAAAGCAGAGAGTCACCCCGACAGGAAGCAGTTCGCTAGAGGTATGAGAGGTATCGTCATAGGTATCCCCAACATAAAAGACATCAGCGGAGCTCCCAGCCATCACGGTAATGTCTTGTTGACATGGTTTAGTCTCAGTGAAAAGAGGCAACATCGATATGAATTCTAAAGCCCACTATGATGTCTCACCAACCATCATGTGTTGTGCTGGTAGTCTCAGAGGGTCATAATCACATTAGTGAGACACCTCAAGTGTCTCACCGAGATGCAATTCTGACCGAAGGAGTATTGATTATGGGGGACTCTATGTGTAGTGAGCCCAGCTAATCGAGGAAAGCTACGGGTGAATCGTTGGTAGCTTCACCAATGCCAAGAGAATCAACATAATGCAAATCAACGTGTATCTATTATGGACTCAAGAGCATTCAAGGCGCTCAACAGGGGGATTTAGTAGGTGGACACAAGGACCAGAAATAAATACATCCGGTGGCTTCAAAAGATCTAAGGGGTTTCTCCAGTCAATAACTCTTCACCGACACACATAGCAGGGACACGCAAGGGTGCAACATTAATTCAATCAAAAGATCTTATGATAGATCTTTCTGAGCCTAATATTTTTGTAAGCCCTAGGTGGGAAATTCAGTCTGATATATAAGTCATTGTTTTTTCCTTTTTGAAGTTAGTTCGAATAATGCATCCAGAAGAGTTAGTGATATTTTTTAGCTATCCTTCCTCAACTAATGTATATTTTGTAACCTAATTGGAATCTGGAATACAACATAGAGTTCACCAGGAAAGCAAGTGTTAATTCTTATACTACTCTCATTTCTATATGTTAGCTTATGCAAGTTTTCTTTAACAGTGTTT
Source organism: Sequoia sempervirens (assembly GCA_007258455.2). Lineage (NCBI taxonomy): Eukaryota > Viridiplantae > Streptophyta > Pinopsida > Cupressales > Cupressaceae > Sequoia > Sequoia sempervirens. The sequence continues at coordinate 22,556 of VDFB02356522.1, read as the reverse complement.
CTTTTAATCTGTATTCATAGCATAAAGTTGTGAAGTTTGTTTCTTCCTTCTTAAGATATGTATGTAGATTGAACCTGTCAAGAATGATGCATAAGACTGAAGGGGTTATGTGAGTAAGTAAAGTAATTGCAATTAAGTTTTCTCAGTGTGTTTGCATCTTGTTTTCATTTCATGATTTCTCATCAAAACTGTAATGTCCCCATTTTGGCCATACGCTCTTCTTTGACTGATAGCCTATTTCTGGAAATCCATAGGTTGATCAGAAGTGAAATTAGGGTTTCCTTGCTTGGAGATTTGTGGCATTTCTAGGTATTTACTATTTTTAGTAACTACTAATTTTGACAGTGGTTCAGTTGTCAGCCTTCATTAAGTCATTTTCAGTTGGAGCAGTTGTTATTATGGCTTGGTCTTCAGAGAGCTTTATTTGGTGAAAAATATTTAATTAAAGGCATTATGTTTTAATTCTCTGTTGGCACCCCCTTGGCCTAAGGAGATAACTTAAGTTGTTTTTAAAGTGGGGCCATGAAGGGTACGCCTTCATAAAGAGCTTTATTAATTTTATTAAGAACTTTATTCCTTGAGCAAAAGTGGACGCCACTTTTATATTATTTGAATAAAGTGAAATATTTGGAGGCTTTTGGGACGCCACTTGAGAAGTTGACTGGTCTTGGGAATTGGAAAGGTCTCTTGTGTCTTTTGAGCTGCTTCTCAGGCAATTGAAGAGTTTTGTTGAGCTCTTATTTATTGAAGGCTTTTGCTCCAGCATTTCATCCATCATTTACCTTACTGTTATGCTGTCAAAATGACTATGGACATTTTGCTATTGCTTCGAGGATGCTACCTCCTAGCCCCTTCCCAATTTCGTGTTTGAAATACAACACCTAGTTGGAACATTGCTGCTTCTCACATCAGACTAGCAGATTGAGCAACAAAGATTGAGAATTTTGGAGAATTCTACAGTTTTGAATTTCCTGGTTTTGCTACAGCTGAAGCTGTTTTCTGTTCATATCTTTTGGAGTGATTTTAATTTCGTTCTGGGTGTTTGAGCAATCAAATTGTTGACTTGAGGCGCCATCTCCCTCCAAAAATCAGAATTTAATTTGAAGTTGTTGATTTTATCTTGAAAAATCGATTTTCTCAAAGGGCCGTACCATTTGGTGATGCATTGGGATTCGTGCCAAATAAATTAGAGACTTTGGTGGCTGTTTTGGATTCTATCTTGGGCGCCAGACTTATAAGGAGCATTTGCAACTCATTTCACGTCATTCGGAGAAGAATTGAGTGAGTTATGATAATTTCATTGATTCTCACAGTTGCAGATTGAAATTTCCAGTTTACTGTTTTTGTATCAGATTGTTGAAGTTCTGATTTCTGATTCATTAGCAGCTGTTAGAGAGTTAAAATATCATTGAAAAACATCTATTAATCTTGTGTATGAAGATTACTATATTTCCTATGTAATTTGCAGCTTATTTCTCATTGTACAAACTGTAAACAGTAGTACTGTTCCAGTTTAATTTGCTGCAATTTCTTTTTGTATCTTCTCACATAAGTCCCCTAGATGGTTTACCACCAGTGAGGTTAAATTGATTGTAATATCTTATACCCACTCTTAGTGGTGAATCCCCACAGCATTGTGGATGCCCGCCGCAGCGGATGAATTGCTTTCTATTGTAATCTTTTCCCCCCACTGTTTGGTGGTAGTGTGGAATTGTTTTCTCATGGCTGGTTATCCGCCTAACAGTTTATAATTTTAAATTTCTTAGACTCCATCATATGTTAGCACCTCGCCCTCAGTGGGATCTTGAGTGCACATTCTTGACGTTGAGTAGTTCTTCCATTCCAGTTCAGTTTCTTCAATTCTAGTTCAGTATCTTCCATTCAAGTTCAGATTTTTAGTTTGAGGCTAACGCTAATCCAATCATCTATTGCTGGTTATTTTGTGTTTCTTCTTCAAAAAAATTGGTTAGCATATTTCAAAAACCCAGTGTATCACCATAGGAATAGTTCAGCTTAGTTTCATTATTTGTATGTATTCTTTCTCCTTTTACCTTCACAGAATTGCTAGTTTAGGTGATACCCAAAGGAAGCCAGCCTTCTTCGGAAGTTCATTTCAGCTATAGGTGACCCACAGCCTTGAGATGATCCCATGTTGCTCTAGAAAGCTTAGTTTTTTTTAAACTTTGCATAGGGTGCATTTCTAGGTGACAACAGTTTCTGGCATGCCCGGTGGGACTTGAAATTAGATTCAATTTTTGGTTTAGTATGCAACCAACAACTACTAGGATTTATGCAAGTCATTTGACATACTTGGTGACTCCATAAGGAAGAAGAACTCCAGAAATCAATGTCTTCTATAGTTTATGAGAAAAGTTCAGACAAGAGGCATTTCAGGCCCCTTCGAATATTTGCAGTTGTCACCACCAAGAAGAAAAGGTAGAGCAATAGAAAAAAGAGGAACAATAGTTATCTATTCTAGAAGAACTCACTCTACTCCTCCACTAGTGGTATCTCATTTTGCTATACAAGTAAATCCAATTTAGCTACCTCCAATGGTCGCTCCAAGGAATCAACCCTTTGTCGCTTTCAATAGAGGCAGCCCCTTAAATCTGGCACAACACAATGAAATCCCAATGGCAGCCTTGAAGAGTCTGCCAATTTTTACAGGGGAAGACCAAACTACTCTGATTGAACACATGAGAGATGTGGCTTTGTTATGCAGATTCCATCACATAACTCAAGAGGATGTTGCAATAAGGTTGTTAGCTGTTCCACTAAAAGGAAGATTTGTGCAATGGTATAGAGGCCTAGCAGTTAGTTCAATTGCAACTTGGGACAAATTTGGGGACAAGTTGCATAAATAGTTTCAAGACAGGTCTAATAACTTGTCTCTATTAGAACAACTGACCACAATTAAGAGAGCCCCTCAAGAGCAGATGAACAACTTCAACTTCAGATTTCAAAGGACCTAGGATAGAATCCCTATGATGATAAGACAACCTCCAGAGTATGCATTTTTGTACTTCTTGAGGGCTCTTAACAATGATATAGCTATTATAATACAATCAATGGGAGGGGTTTCTCTACTAGATGCCTTTTAAATAGCCATTAGAGTTGAAAACAACTTAATACAAGCTGGTAAACTTGCTCCCAGGCTGCCAATGCCTATATTTCTAGAGATACATGCAAGTATTCCCTTACAAATACCTTCTTTTTCACCCTTGCCATCTATTCCAGCTGTTGTAACACAAGAAAATATTGTCTCAAGTTCTCCAAATGAGTTGTAGGAGATCAAAAGTCTACTACAGTATTTCGGTAATAAACTTGTTAGTTTAGAAAAGTAGCAATCTTATAGTAGGCCTTATCAACCATAGAATATAGGTCAGCAACAAGCATATCAGGGGAATAGATAGCAGTATCAAGGTATTTACCAAGGCACCAAACAAAATGTTGCCACAAGGCCCTTTCAGGCCTATAATCCAGCTCTAATTAGTGTTGTCAAAGAGTCGGTTCCTATCCAAAACAACTTAGTAGCAGACTATGAGTGGTGCTACCCTTGTAACCAACCCCACAATCAAGCCACTTGCTCAAACGGACTGATCAACCAGGCACTTATGATACAAAATGCTTCAAGTTCACAACAGAGTGTGTGCAATAATGCATCTCCACCACACCAAGAACAATTTGTCAATGATGCTACTTTACTTAATTGGCAAGGTGAGGAATTTTGTGGTTTGAATGCAGACAATTCTCCAATTGCAGCTAATATGAGAGCAAAGAAAAGAGCTTTAGAGCTTGATCAAGTAGTTGATAGAGGAGGTGCATTGGCTATAGAACCATCTATGTCTCAAGTGACTCATGTTTGGCAAAAGAATCAGCAACTCCCAGTTAAGGAGCAACCACACTTGCAAGTTGATCACACTGGCGTAAAGGTACATCATAAAGTAAACCCAACTGTACCCTTTAATATTCTTGATTGTATGAAAAGGACAAATGTAACGCTATCTATGTGGGATTCATTAGTCACCCCTAGTCAAAAGGATATTCTGTGTTCAGCCCTGTCAAATCTTAAGGTGTCAGATGAGTCTGAATCCCTAATAGGTCAAGTTAGGACCGTGTTGACAAATAATACCCAGGGAAATGATAAACAGCCCAGTAAGGAGGCAGGAAAAGAAGTAAAGCCACCTCCCTTTTATGTGTCAATTATTATTGGTGATAAGTTCATAACTGTATGGTAGATAGTGGAGCTAGTAGATCTGTGATGCCAAAGCAGATTGCTGACAAGCTTGGCCTAAAATATTAGCCTTTGGAGAAAGGAGTAATCCAATTGGATGGTACCTTTGTTAATACACCAGGCATCATTAAAGATTTGAGTCTTACCCTTCATGCTTGCCCTAATTTTGTAGTTTCCCAAGATGTATGTGTCATTGACCTTCCACCTTTCTTTTCTTTATGTTTGTCAAGAGATTTTATAGCCAAGATAGGTGGTTACGTATTAGCTGATTGGTCACACATGCTGTTTAAAACAAGATATGGAACTAAGGTTACCATCAAATCCAAAAGGTTGGCAAAAGACCACATCGAGCCATATAATCCAAGCCCTATTAATGTTGTTCCCATTATTCTAGACACAAATTGTCTTGTTTCAATTGACAGTGAGCTGGTTGCAGCGCAAGAGCTTCAATCAGAAGCTATTCCTAATATATTGTTGCATAAGTGGGCAGCTGAGAACGTGGTTGATAATCCAAATGAGCTTATTCAGGATGATGGTCTAGGCAATTATGTATTGCATGAAGCTAGGACAAAAAATGCCAAATCTGGAGAGAAGTGCAGAAAGTTAGTTTGAGCAGTAGAATGAATTATGGGAGATGTATTTTGATGGTTCAAGAAGCAAAAATGGCACTAGAGGAGGTGCAATGTTGATTTCTCCACAAGGGGATAGGTATTACTCTACATTCCATTTTTCTTTTACATGTTCTAATAACACTATTGAGTATGAAGGCCTTGTTCAAGGTCTTGAATGGGCAAGGAAGAGAAGAATAACCCACTTGAAAGTATATGGGGACAGCGAGCTAATTGTTAATCAAGTAAGGGGCCTGAATGTTGCTAAAAATGACACACTGAAGTCTTATAGAAACAGAGTGTGGAACATGCTTGAGGGTGTTGATGCCTTCAACTTAGTGTCTATTCCAAGGAATCAGAACAAGCATGCTAATAGACTTGCAGCCATTGGGGCACAGTTTGATATTCTAGGAGATATTAGAAAAGAGAAAATACAACAGTATGTGAAGGCTGTAGTTAGGCCATCAGTTCCTTATAACAACGTTCACTGGTAAGTCTTTGACAGCGATGAACAGATCCTTTCTTTCTTGCTCGAAGAAGATCAGTTCTCCATGATGAATCAAGAAAAACTCAAGCAACAGTATGGTGATCAAGTCATACAGTTGAGGACAAATAAGTTACCCAAAGGTCTTGTTACCTTAGAGTCAATTTTTAGTACTGATGATTAACTTAAAAAGGGTAAAGTTGGCTTACAAATCAAACAAGAACATTATGAAGAGCTAGAAATTTTCAAAGGTAAACTCCTTAAGATAGGAAAAATTTCTTCACGTGAAGATAGACAATCTTTTGTTGCTTTATGTCAAGAATTCTATGATGTATTTTCTTGGCAATATTCAGATTTGAAAGGATTTGATCCTCATATTTCTCAGCACACAATTGAGTTAGAACCTAATGCTAAGCCAGTAAGGCAGAAACAAAGGCCCTTGAATCCTAAGCTTGAACCCTTAATGATTAGAGAGTTGACCAAACTAGTTGAAGGGGGTATCATCTTTCCAATTAAACACACCTCTTGGGTTTCTAATCTTGTTCCGGTTAGGAAGAAAACTGGTGAAATAAGACTTTGTGTAGACTTTAGGGATCTTAACCAAGCATCTTTGAAAGATCATTACCCACTGCCTTCCATGGAACAAATCCTACAAGTAGTTGCCAGTTCTAAAATATTTTCCTTGTTAGATGGTTTTTCAGGCTATAATCAAGTGCTGGTTAAAGAAGAGGATCAGTTCAAAACCACTTTCACAACTAAGTGGGGCACCATGGCATACAAAAGGATTTCTTTTGGTTTATCCAATGTCGGTGCCATGTTTCAGAGGGCCATGGACATGGCATTTCAAAGTCTGATCAACAAGATTATACTGATTTACGTAGATGATATTATAGTTTATTCCAAGAATGCTGATGAACATTTGTTACATCTTAGGCAAGTTTTTGAAAAATACAGAGAGTTTGGTATCTCTCTCAATCCAAAAAAGAGTATATTTTCCGTTCATGAAGGGAAATTATTAGGACACATAGTGTCAAAGCAGGGAATTACTATTTACCTTGAAAGAGTCAGATCCATAGTTGAGTTGTCATTACCAAATCTTAAGAAGGGTTTGCAGAGCTTTTTAGGCCAAATCAACTTTCTGAGAAGGTTCGTCCTAGATGTTGCAAACCTGTTACAGCCTTTGATAGCTATGTTAAAGAAGAATGCAGTTTTTAGTTGGACAAAAGATGCCAAGAACAGTTTTGAAGAAATTAAGGAGGCCTTAGCATCTGCTCCAACATTGGTAAATCCATATTTCTCCAAGGATTTCTTTTTGTATGTTGTTGGAAGCACTAGTTCAATCTTTGCTATGTTGGTACAGAGAAATAGTGACAATTTAGAAAATCCCATAGCTTTCTTTAGCCAAATACTTCTTGACTACGAAGAGAGGTATTCATTTGTTGAGAAGCATGTTCTCTCTGTGATCAGAAGCTTAAAGAAATTCAAGCCTCTAGTGTCAAACAATAAGATTCATATTCTAGTTGCCCACTCAAGTGTGAAGGAGTTTCTATTGAACAAAGACTTGAATGACAAAAGAGCAAGATGGATCACCAAGGTCATGGAGTATGATGTAGATATTAAGATCACCAAACTGGTTAGAGGTAAAGGTCTTTGTGAGTAGTTTGCTACAGGGTTAAGTAGTAAAAATGAATTAGAAAAGGATGTTGTGCTTGCTAATATAAGTGAATTTCAGAATTCTCAAGATAAAGTTCCTATGGGAACAACTAATTGGGTTCAAGATATGACTCAATTTCTACAAACTGGTGAATGCCCATTAGGATTAAATAGAGCTAAAAGAAGATACTTTAGATTGCAGTCCATACCATATGTACTGTTAAAGCATGTTATTTTTAAAAAGGATCTGAATGGTGTCCTATTAAGGTGCATTCACAGTCATCAAATTGAAAAGGTACTTCATGAGTTTCACGATGGAGCTGCAGGAGGTCACTTTTCCCCAAGAACTACTACCTAGAAAATCATGAGAGCTGGTTAGTACTAGCCTAGCTTGTTCAAAGATGCATATTCCTGGTCGAGGAATTGTATCAAATGTGCTTTATTAGAGGGAAAGGAAAAGTTGCCTGCTATGCCTCTACATCCAATCCAAGTGGAGCAACCCTTCATGATATGGGGCATTGATTTCATTGGACCAATTAACCCACCATCCAGTGCTGGTCATAAGTGGGTGCTGACTACTACAGACTATTTCACATGATGGATAGAAGCAATACCTTTGAAAGAAGCAAAAGAGTCTTCAGTGTTGAGCTTCTATGAGGATATAGTCACTAGATTTGGAGTTCATGACTCTATCATATCTGATAACGCCCTTGCATTTGTGGGATTAAGGCTAACTAATTGGGCTGTTAAATAGGGTATTCATTTGAATACATCCTCAAATTATTACCCTCAGGGTAATGGTTTAGCTAAAAGCACAAATAAGAACCTCATCAAGATTATTAAAAGAACCATATAGGATAATCAAAGGACCTAGCACATTAGTTTAAAGAATCAACTGTGGGTGGACAGAGTGACTCCTAAGAGGTCTATTGCTAACTCACCATACTTGTTAGTCTACGACAGAGAGGCAAGATTACCCCTATCTGTGGAGCTTCCAACTCTGGACATTGTACATCAGTTGGAGATGTTTGAAGAGCAAGACCCAATGTCCATGAGATATGTAGAGCTCATGGAACTCAAAGAGTTAAGGGACAAAGCAATCAAGGATTTGGAGTATCATCAGCTCCAAACAAAGAAAAAATTTGACAAAAGGGCTATAGAGATATTTTTTAGGGTGGGATACCTCATGCTCAAATGGGACGTTCTAAAAAGAAGGCCAGACCATCACACCAAGTTTGACAATATGTGGACAGGCCCATTCCTTATCAGAGACTGTAAGGAGCACAACACTTATCAACTGGCTACAATAGATGGGGAAGTATTTCCTATCCTAGTCAATGGGATACACCTTAAATCCTATTTTCAAGTCTGATGGATTTCCTCTATTGTACATATTAGTTTAGGTTATGTTTTCAATAAGTGCTTCTACACTTCAAGTTAGTTATTTTCTTTTTCCTGGGTGCTATGATGGCACATTTTTCTCTTTCGTCTTCCCCTGTTTTGTTTTTTGGCAACCTATTATGTCTCATGGATCTCAGCAAGTGGTGGCTATGTCCAAAACTGATATTTTTGTTTATTTTATGAGCCTTTTAATGACTTCATGCCCAATGGATAAGCCTAGACTACCGGTCTTCATGTTTAGTAGGAAAACATCCAGCAAAGGTCACCATAAATGTTACCTAATTTTCACCCTCAGGCTCAATCAGGCAAGGCATCTCCATTGCAGATGTTCACAAGGGCTAGATGGGATGTCTCCATTGAGGGTTACTCTATACATATGATGACATTTCATAGGGGATTCAATGGGAGGTTTTCTCTATTGGAAACGTGCCTCAATATTCTAAGCTCAGCCTCCATTAGAACCAAGTTGACATGACATCTTAACTGTCTAGACGATTGGCTGCTTGATACTTTCTATTTTGAATAGGTTGTTATGACCTAGTTTTTGTCCTGCCTAACGAAGCTGTAGAGCCTATCGCTATAACATTGAGGGTTCGGTATGACCTGTTATCACATGGATCTCTCTGGTCGGTAGGCCATTCAATCATGAGCTTGGGAAGACTCATGGTGAACAAGCGCTTTGGGGTGACTTCTGGCGCTCGATGAAAGGTCCCAGCGAACAGTCAGAGTCTCGCCAACAGGAAAGGGAGCTTTCCAGAAAATAAGTCTTTCGACGTAACAAAGTAGTCAAGGTAAGATGTCCTCGACTTTAATGTCTCCCCGGCATCTTAAAGAATCACGCGCTCGATGGAGATAATGGCTATCATCGTAAGAGCTAAGTTTTTTGAGATGTTTCAGCGATAAGATGAAGTCTTCCTGATAAAAGAGAGCCTACAGTGTAACTTTCAAGTCAGGGTAAGGTCTCCCCGACTCCAATGTCTCACCGAAAGCTAGCGGTCCCACCAATGAAGTCATATCGATGTAAGGTCATGCTAACATGCATGGCATCTTTAGTGTAACACAAGGAGTTCGGCAGGAAGTTTTGTTGAAAGCAAAGAGTCACCCCAACAGGAAGCAGTTCACCAGAGGTATGAGAGGTATCATCGTAGGTCTCCCCAACATAAAAGACATCGGTGGAGCTCCTAGCCATCATGGTAATGTCTTGTCGACATAGTGTAGTCTTAGTGAAAAGAGGCAACATCGATATGAATTCTAAAGCCCGCTATGATGTCTCACCAACCATCATGTGTTGTGCTGATAGTTTCAGAGGGTCATGATCACATCGGCGAGACACCTCAAGTGTCTCACCGAGATATGATTCTGACCGAATGAGTTTTGATTGTGGGGGAGTCTACGTGTAGTGCGCCCAACCAATCGAGGAAAGCTATGGGTGAATCATTGGCAGCTTGACCAGTGCTAAGAGAATCAACAGAATGCGAATCAACGTGTATCTATTCTAGACTCAAGAGCATTCAAGGCACTCAATAGGGGGATTCAGTAGGTGGACACAAGGACCAAAAGTAAATACATATGGTGGCTTCAAAAGATCTAAGGGGTTTCTCTAGTCAGTAGCTCTTCACCGATGCACATAGCAGGGACACGTAGGGGTGCAACATTAATTCAATCAAAATATCTTAGGATAGATCTTTCTGAGCCTGATATTTTTGTAAGCCCTAGGGGGGAGATACAATCTGATATATAAGGCATTTTTTTTTCCTTTTTGAAGTTAGTTCGAATAATGCATCCAGAAGAGTTAGTGATTTTTTTTAGCTATCCTTCCTCAACTGATGTATATTTTTTAACCCAATTGGAATCTGGAATACAACATAGACTTCACCAGGAAAGAAAGTGTTAATTCTTATACTACTCTCATTTCTGTATGTTAGCTTATGCAATTTTTCTTTAACAATGTTTCTTTTAATCTGTATTCATACCATAAAGTTGTGAAGTTCGTTTCTTCCTTCTTAAGATATGTATGTAGATCGAACCTCTCAATAATGATGCATAAGACTGAAGGGGTTATGTGAGTAAGTAAAGTAATTGCAGTTAAGTTTTCTCAGTTTGTTTGCATCTTGTTTTCATTTCATTATTTCTCATCAAAACCCAATGTATCACCATAGGAATAGTTCAGCTTAGTTTCATTATTTGTATGTATTCCTTCTCCTTTTACCTTCACAGAATTGCTAGTTTAGGTGTTACCCAAAGGAATTCGGCCTTCTTCGGAGGTTCATTTCAACTATAGGTGACTCAGATCCTTGAGATGATCCCATGTTGCTCTAGAAAGCTCAATTTTTTGTAAACTTTGCATAGGGTGCATTTCTAGGTGACAACAATTCAATGATGATGGATGAAATTCAAGAGATATTTGAGCATGGTAACTTTTCCGAGATTGTGGATGATGAAATGAGGATATGAGCTCTTTATTTATATCATTTCAAGATGGATGAATGTCCAAATTTGAGAGATGTGGGACTAACATTCATCCAATGATATGATGCCACTTGTCAAGCTATGAATGGATGAAGGATGTGCAAGATTTGAGGTTTGTGCCAATAAATGATAATTTTGAATTTCATATTTATTGAAATGACATGCAAGAGGGAAGGGAAAATGCAATTAATGCCACTTGGCTCAAGGAAAAGGACATGTAAGATAAATTTATTGCCTTGTTGAATATACGTGTTGACTTGGAATTTTTGAATTCAAATTGAGAGAATATTCCAAAAGATGCCTTGTGAGGAAAATAGAGATTTAATATATGAATTAAATCTATTTTCATGTGCAACTTGCATTATCTAGAGGATGTGACATGAGATGAGATTAAATTAATCAAGGATCAATTAATTTAATGAGAGGTTAGATGATTTGACCTATTTGACTCAAATTTATGGATTTACTTAAATCAAATAAGAGAGGAATATGATGAGAGGCTAATTAAATAAGGATTTTGATTTATTTAATTAAAAGAGATGATGTTAGATTAAATCGAATAAGGTTTAATTTATTTAATTTAATGGAAAGACTTTAGATATTTAATCAAATAAATTGATTATTTAATTAAATAGCGATAATTAGATCAGATGGATTGATTTAATTAACAAAAGAGATGAGTTCATTAGATAAAATTATTTATTTAATTAAGAGAGGAATATTGATGAATTTAATTAGATAGAGGAATTTGATTAAATGGTTAGACCATAATGTGGATGTCAAAATCTACAAATGGTTAACAATCTTTACAATATATCATCATGTTAGTCCTTTGAAAAATATTAGATTCAACATCCCTATGAAATACTTGACTATGATAAAATATGCAAACTAAATAAAACAAAGATAATGAAATGAAAGCATATAAAAACATAATCAAAACTTTATTTCATAGTGGATTGGTGCTATTGTTGAAAATAGCCCTTTCCCAATCCTTGATAGATAAGCTAGATGATGATGATAAGATGGGAAAAATCAGTTCTCAAATGAAGAGAGTGACTTTGCATAGGAGTTGTGGATCAAGTTGTGTAGGATTTGATTAAGAATGAAGCCTCTATTTGTAGATTCCCAAATGCTAAGAGTGCTCATAAGAGAGCAATGTGCGATCAAAAACAAGCTAATGAAAAGAGGCCACTTGTCATCATGTCATAGGTTGAGGGATGTGCAAGATTTGGGAAATGTGCCCAAGAGGGGGAAATTCCAAATTTGAATTTGAGAGTTAATGCTTAGTTTGACCTTTGCAAGGGACATGTAATAGACATTAATTGCTTTGTTGGATGTACATGTCCACTTGATTTTGAATTCAAACTTGAGGGAATATTCCTCAAAGATGCCATGTTGATGGAAAATGTTGGGTTTATAAATCAATAAATTTATTTATTTGTGCAAGTGGCAAAATCTAGAGAATGTGATGGGTAGTTAGGTTCGGCTAATTATGATTAGATTAGCTTAATGATGATTAGGATGTTTTGACCCTTTTGACTTGAATATTTGATTTATTTAATTCAGAAAAGAATGGAAAATGCATTTGGGATTTAATTAAATGAATGTTTGATTTATTTAATTAAAAGGTTGATGTGAGACTTTGATTTATTTAATAGTCCTGATTTACTTGGTGAATGGATTTGATGAGCTTGATTAATTTAATGAGCAGGTGAACGTAAACTAAGTGCATAATGATAATTTTGCATGTCTACATTTTTCCCATCTTTGAAGCAATGTACTTGTTGCATTGCTTCAAAGAATAAACTTGTCGCGATCAAAATTCAAAAAATTTATGATTTTTTCAGTTGCCCAAGCAGAAAGAGGTACACTAGTACATTGCCCTCTCGAGAGATTGAGTGAAAAGATTCGATTTGAGGGTTGATCTCGCAATAAAGAGGTTCAAGATGGATGGTTATGGATGATGATGCAAATGAGATGGTTTTAAGATGCTTAGAATAACAAATACATATTATCTTAAATAACTTAAATGATGATATGATGTGAGATGGATGAGATTGATGATTTGATATACTGTGATTATGCAATGGATGTTTTATGCAAATATGTGATTTATGAGATGCTTAGACTAACAGATCTATATTATTATGATGAACATGCATGTGGGATGATATGTAGAATACTGATGGTTCATGGATGCAAGATGGATGCACTAGTGATGATGATAAACTAATCCTAACATGATGTTAGTGTGGAAAAGAAGAAATCAGGTGTTGACAAGAGGATCCAACAAGTCCATGATCTGACGAGACTTTATTAGAGATGATGATGATGATTTTCTTATCAAGGATTGGGATTTTAAAAGGGATACTTACCTTATGTTTGATTACACATGGAGGTACAATGCATCAAGGTATAAAGAACCAGGATGGCGTTGTACCTAGTGTGATGGACTTTGACTCAACAAACAGATAGGAATATTCTTGTTCACACTTGACATACGGAAACCTTGCTAGGACGTACCTAACAAAGTAGGTATTTGCCAAGGTTATATTACAAGAACATCCAACAAGCATAGCAGACAAAAGATAGTGATCGTTGCCCCATTCCTATTTCTCTAAATCCTCTATTCAGATATCATCGAGAGGTCCTTGGAATGAGCGCAATAAGATAAATCAAAAGAAAAGATCAACTACATAAACAAACCAATGTTCTTCATACCTTCAACCAAAGAGATGTGTTTTGATAGGATAAGAATCCAAGGTGATATCCAAAATGATGCCCATTGTCAGAACGATATATCCTAGGACATGCATTGTATAGGATGATGATGGTTTGATAAGTTGATTGATAGGCTATTGATATAAGATTGACTGACATGTTTGAAAATGATCAAGAGTTTGATTTTGTTTTAAAGGTTTGTTGTTTGCTTTTGATTTTATGATTGAAGCTTGCTTTTGCTTATTGATGTGATTATTTTTGTTTGTGTTGCCAAAGGATGAAGGTGACGATCAGTTTATTATGGATGATTGATTATTTTGAGTGAAATCGAGATGAGATGGATGGATTTTTTTTAGATATTTGGATTTTTTTGATGTTTTTGGAATGTTTTGAGGCTTTTTTTTGGGTTTTTTCAAGATTTTACAAGTGTTTTGATTTTCAACTTTCCAATGTTTTGGGATTTTCTTATATTTTGACCAAGAGACTAACCTAAAGACCTCTCCTAGGGGTCTCAAGGGCTGATCAACATATGAGCATTGCCTACATTATACACATAGAGACCACGTAGTTTGACTGATGAGTTGACTGATTTACACATGATGATATAAATGATGAGATGTCAGTTTATTATTACAGACTCCTAAAGGAATGACCTAAGTGTCTTGGGGGATGATCAAAGATCAACCTTGCCTACGTTCAAGCTCAGAGATGATGTAGTTTGACAAGATGACTTTTTTTTGGACATTTTGACTAACCTTTTGATTTATTTTTGGATTTTGATATGTTTTGATGTTTTTGGTTTTTTTGATGTTTTGATGTTTTTGGATTTTCTGATATTTAGGACTTTAAGATCATACACAAATCTAATCTGATGAGAACATTCCCCCATCATGATGCAATAGACTACTTCTGATAAAGGCAGGACAAACTGACCTTGAGGATGGCCTGAGTAGTACTAGGAGGGATCATGATACGAAAACAGGACCAAGCTATGGCACAAATGCGAGTGGAGACCTGAATGTGATGGATGATGGAAGTGAAATGGGGGGATGATGCCGGGCAAGCCATAAAGATCCTGGTGGATGGAAAGTGCTTATTTACACAAGGTACCTATTTTCCAGGTTTTCACCAAGGTACTTGTCCAAAGTGCCACCGAAATGGTTTTCACTAGAGGATGATTTTTTGATCATTTTTTTGATTTTTTTGGATTTCTTACTTTCTTTCTTTTTTTTTGTTGTTACCAAGATGCTTGTTTGCCAAGTTTTCGCTGAAGTAACCATTTTTTCAAGACATTTTCTAATTTTTTTTGGATTTTTGGTTCTATACCTTGAAATATTTAGGCATGAAACTTTTTGAGATGGGAGCTATTCATGGGCTCCTGCAGAGGTTCCCCTTCAGGTGTTGATAGCTAATATGCCCCTGATTTGTAACTTGCTGTGATGACGAAAGGTCTTTACCAATTAGGTTCAAACTTTCCTTTGCTGCTTGGGTTTAGGACATTTTTTTTATTTTTTTTAAGACCAGCTCTCTGACTTGGAAAGTCCTGCTTCTATTTTTCTTATTGTAGCTCCATTTGAGTCTATTCTGATAGACTTGCAAATGATTCAAAGCATCGATCCATCTCTCATCTAGCAGCTCTAGCTCATTTAGTCTTGATACTCTAAACTCTTCATCTGTGATGAGGTTTTGTAGTGATATCCTGAGGGATGGGAGCTTGATTTCAATGGGGAGTACCGCTTCTGATCCATAGACTAGGGAGAAGGGGGTGGCGCTAGTGGGTGTGTGGATGTTGGTTCGATAGGCCCAAAAGGTGGGATTAAGCTCCAGATGCTAGTCATGACCTGTGTCATTGACTATTTTCTTGAGGATTTTGAGGATGGTTTTGTTTATAGCTTTTTCTTAGCCATTGCCTTGGGGATAGTACGGGGTGGAGAAGCAATGTTGGATTTTGAATTTCTCGCACAAGTCATAGACATCTTGATTCTTGAATGGTGTACCATTATCTAGGATAATGGCTTGTGGGACATCGTAACGACAGATAAGATAGTTCAGGATGAATTTTGAGATCTGCTTCCCAGTTATATATGTCATGGGTATGGCCTCCACCCACTTTGTGAAGTACCCAGTTGTAGTTATGATGAATTTGTGGCCATTAGATGAGGTGGGTGTTTTTTTCCCAATGAGATCAAGTCCCCACTACAAAAATGGCCATGGTGTGATGATAGGATGAAGCTCTTGAGCTAGAGCATGGATGAGGTCCCCATGCTGCTAACATTGTAGAAACCTTCTAGCATGATCATGTGCTTCTCTTTCCATTGTGGACCAATAATACCCCATCCTCAGCATTTTCTTGGCTATGGTCATTTAGCTTGAGTGTGAACCACAAATACCATTATGTACCTCAGTTAGAGCAGTTAATGCCTCCTCAGCATTTAGGCAACATAGTAGGGTACCTTCTATGCTCCTACGGTATAGAGTATCACCTAAGATGACAAATTTGGATGCCTTTTTAACAAAGTTTCATTTTAGGTTTGATGGTAGGTTAGTGGGTATGACTCCTATGCGAAGATATGTGTAGATGTTGATACCAAGGATCACCGTGACCAACAATTTTGCACACGAATTCTTATTTTGGTACCTCGAATGCAGGTACAAGAAGCTACTCAATCAAGAATTCATATTTTGGAACCTTGTGAGGGATGTTTGATAGGGATCCAATTGTTGCCATGGCATCTGCTGCTCTGTTGTTGGTTCTAAGAATCTGCTCAAATGTTATTTCTATAAAAGATTCTTTGAGAGTCTCCACCAATTTCTTGTATGGAGTGAACTTGTCATCATTGGTCTAATATTCATTATTGACTTGATTTATGATCAACTAAGAGTCTCCATACACTTTGAGAGCTATTATGTTCCATTGCACTGCTATCTTGAGGCCTATAGTCAAAGCCCTATATTCCGCTATGTTGTTGGTGCAAAGAAATGCTAGTTTGTATGACCTTGGTATGCAATCCCCTTGTGGGGTGATGAAGAAAACACCGGCTCTTGATCCGTGTTGTGTGTATGAGCCATTGGTGTATAGTTTCCAGTGGTCAGCTATGTTCAGGTTAAAAATGGATTCATCTGGAAACTCTGAGACAAGAGGATTCTCATAATAGATAGGTGCTTCTGCTAGTTGATCTACAATAACCTAGCCCTCAATGGCTTTCCGCTCTACATACTCAATGTCATACTTTGACAATATCATCACCCATTTTTCCATTCTTCCTATGAGCATTTCCTTTGATAGTAGATACTTGAGGGGGTCAATTTTGGCGATGAGCTTTATCTTGTGTGCCAACATGTAATGTCTAAATTTTTGTGACACAAACACTATTGCAAGGCATGCTTTTTCAATGAATGAGTAGTTTAGCTCATGACTGACCATTTTCCTGACGATATAGTAGATAGCCCTCTCTATTCCGTTTTCATCATTCTGAGCTAGGAGAGCTCTAAGGGCTACTGTTGTTGATAACACGTATAAGATCAATGGCATTTTTGGGATGGGTGGCATTAAGACGGGTGGTGTCAATAGATATTCCTTGATTTTGTTAAATGCCTCTTCACATTTTGTATCCCATTTGTATACTACTCCTTTGTGGAGTAGGTGAGAGTATGGGTTCTTCTTGTCTATCAGTTGTGCTATGAATCATTGGATGGATTGAAGATGGCCTTGGAGGCCTCTCAATTGTTTTAATGTCTTTGGTGCTTCCATTTCGAGGATTGCTTTCACTTTTTCTAGATCCACCTTAATACCCCTCATGGACACTATGTATCCTATAAATTTACCTGATTGTACACCGAAGACGCACTTCTTCGAATTTAGTCTGACTTTGTATTCCTCGAGTCTGTCAAAGATAGCACTTAGGATTGCTATGTGATTTTTTCTTTTTCTTGACTTAGCTAGGATGTTGTCAACATAGTCTTCAACTGTTTTATGGATCATGTCATAGAATATCAATGTCATGGCCCTTTGATATGTTGCTCCTATGTTCTTTAGGCTGAATGGCATCATGTTCCAGTAGTAGGTCCCCCATGGACAAGTGAAAGCTATCTTATTTTGATCTTCTTTTGCTATCATGATCTGATTTTATCTTGAAAATCTGTCCATTAGTGATAGCATCTCATGTTCTACTGTCATGTCTACTATCACGTCGATGTTGGGAAGTGGGAAATCATCTTTTGGACATTCCTTGTTCAAATCTTGGAAGTCTATGTTGATTCTAATGGCTTCGTCAGATTTTGAAGCAGGTACCAAACTTGACACCCATTTTGGATAATCAATTGGTAAGATGAATCCTACATCTAGTATCTTTTTCACCTCCATTTTGACTAACAAAGTGATTTGAGGATGAATTTTTCAAAGCTTTTGTTTGACCAATTTTGCTTCTAGATATACTGCTAAATGATGAACCATAGTCTTTTGATCAAGTCTTGGCATGTCAACATAACTCCATGTGAATTTTATTTTCCTTTCCCTTAGGAATGCCGCTAGGAGTTCTTATTCTTCTGATAATAGTGATTCCGCATAGAATGTGATATGCGGGGTCTCCTCTGTTCCTAGGTTGACAGGATTGTATTTTTCAACCAAGACTGCTGACTTTTCTTGATGAATAGCTCTTAAAGGAAGATTAAATGCTTCATCCTCGGGCGCCTTGGAGAGGTTTTCACCATTGGATACATCCTTTATTTTTACTTTTTTCTTGTCAGAGAGTGCCATAGTGTGGTTTTCACTCAAGGACTTGGATATGATTCTTAGTTTCTCACTTTTGCGACTGAAGGATTCAATCGTTCCCCATAGTAGGCATGTGTGTCCAACTCTATTATAAAACCTACTTTATGATCTCCATCTAGAATGTTATCCCTTAATCCCATGAATTCTGAGAGTGCCTCATCATTTTTGAATGTATCAAGAATTGGTGGTCCTCGTTGGTCATAGTCGATGAGTTGAGGGTATACTAAGTGGATCTCATGATTTTGATGGTTTGTTTCAAAGGAGAGAGTGTTAATCATACATAGGGTGGTGTCCTCAAATAACCTAGGTAGATTGGTCATGGTATCTTCGTCATCTCTACTAATATAGGCCTCAGTTATAAAGTTATGTATATCTCTACCTATGGATATTGGTGCACGTACTTCTGCTAGTATTGGCTGAGGAGAAATATTAACCATTCTAACTAGAGGACTTTAGCGACGTATGGTTATACTCAGAGGGGTACATCCAAGGACAAATTTTTTGTGTCACATCACTGTCATGATAAGTATTATGAGGCCATTGTCATTTTGTCCCAGTATTTGATTTTTTTCATAGCCCATTGCGAGCATCATTTGTAGGCCCTTGCTTGTCTCATCCATTGGTAATTCAGGTGTCAGTATTTCATCTTGATACAACATGTGAGATGGATCTGCTTCAATAACCTCCTGGCCAAGGTCTCCCCATCTTGTGAATTCGAGATAGTCCTTAGGAAACATTTGTAATGTGGAAGCTTGGTTCTCTTGTGGACTCGTGATCTAGGAGATTGTGGTAACTCTCCTATCACAAAAGAATTCTTAGGCAGCTTGTAGCTTCCACAATCATCCTCCTCGATGATGAGCTTGATGTCAGAGATGGTGGGAATGGTGGGAGTGGCAGGTGTCTCTGTCATAGAAGTGGATGTGAGAGTGGCATGGTCGATGTATGGTGTTGATGGGCCATCATCATTTTTTGGTACTTGGGGGATTTTGTAATACTTTGCTTCAAGATTTTTGCAATATGAGAAAGGTTTGGATCTCCATGGACAATAACTTCTTGTCCATTATGTGTAAATTTCACACATTGGTGGAAGGTTGATGCTACGGCTTTCATCGCATGGATCCATGGGCGTCCCAGGAGGATGTTATACGACAAGTCAAGGTCCAAGACTTGACAAGTGGTTTCCATGAGCGTTGGCCCTACTTGAATAGGGATTTTAATCGTGCCTTGAGAAACTCTTTCCTGGTCATCATATGCTCTTATCATGATGCCATTTCCTTTGTCGATGGAATCTTTTGATATTTTCAACTACTTGATGAGGCTGAGAGAATAGATGTTCAAACCTGCACCTCCATCCACCAAGACCCTTTTGATTTTTCTCTTATGTACAATGGCTTCCAAGTGAAGTGCAAGGTTTTGAGATGGTTGGGCAGGGAAATCTTGGTCAGAAAATGTAAGGAGATTAGGTGTTATGATATTTCTGACCATAGCTTGGAATTGCTCTGCATTGAGATCTACGGGGATAGTGGATGAGGCTAATGCTTCCTCGAGGATTTTTTTGTGCATTGATGATATTTTTAACAACTCCATGATGGATATGTGTGTTGGTGTTCTCTTGAGTTGATCTAGGACATTGTATCCATTAGGAACAAATCTAGATGTAGGGACTCTATTTGGTTGGGATGATACTGCAATGGTGACTTTACCGCCTCTTGTGGTGACTCCATAATCTTTGGCATGGGCGCCCTTGATGGTGATGACCATGTAGTCTTCATTGAGGGAGGTGACTACTATTTCATACACATGATTTACATTTCCCTTCTCTTTATCATTTTTATTCCTTTTGTTGCTATGATTCAGCATCAAATTCGTGTATATTTTAAGGTCCTAATTTCTTGTAGGTTGTTCCACATTTATGATTTTCTTATCCATTAGATCTTGGATGATGTTTTTGAGTCTCATGAAATTGTTTGTGGTGTGGCCTTTGATTTTATGGAATTTGCAAAGTTGATTCTCATTATACCAAATAGGATTGACATCAGGTTCTTGGTAATTCTCAAATGTAGGAGGCTTGATGAGTTTTTTGTCGACCAAATTTTTCATTATGTCCTCAAGTGGTTCCCCCAAAATGGTGTATTTTCATTTTGGATAACTTTTGCGTTGGGGTGGTCCCCTGTGGTCATTGAGATTATCGATGGTTGGATTATTGTTGGGTTGGTGTGTTGTGTGATGGTGGTTTTGGTGTTGAATTTGGATTTGTAGTGTGGGTGAATGTTGGTGTGGGGCACTAATGACAACCTTCGCATCGAAGACACAATCGTTAGTAACATTTTTGTTTCTTTCCCACGTACAAGGTTTATCATTGTAATTGGATGGTGGGTGGTTATTTTGTTGTTTTTGGTATGATGTTGATTCTATGGGTTGAGTCATAAGGGCTCTTTCGATACTAAGTTCCTTGGAGATCAATTGATCATATGTGGTGATGCCCTAAACCTTGAGATGAAATGCCAAGTAGCCTTCAAGGTTGGATATGATGGTGAAAACTTGTTGTTCTTCTGGCATGGTCCACTTGCTCTGATTGGCCTTGGATCACCATCGTTGTAGGAATGAGATGAATGATTCACCCTTTCCTTGTTTTAGAGCTAAGAGTTCTTCAAGACTAACATCCATAGCAATGTTGCATGCATAATTTTTAATGAATGCATTCCTAATTTCTTGAAAGTTTCTAATGCCTGAAGGTAAGCAAGAGAACCATTCTATAGCGTGACCTACCAAGCTCCTATGAAATAGACGCATTAGATAAGTATCGTCATATGCGACCTCCATGCAATGAACCTAGAATTCCCTGATGTGATCTTTAGGGTTTCCCATCCCTTGATATTTGTCAAATTTGGGGATTTCAAATCCCTTGGGGAATGGTTTCATTAATAAACTCCTATCAAATGGATAGGGACACAAGTTGCTTGGCATTTTGGTTGTTCACCCTGATTCAAGGTCGAGCACTTGTTGCGAGAGCAACCTGAGTTGTATTGTCACATCATTTTGCAGATAAAGGGGTGGGATGAAAGTGTTTTGGGGTGTTTCAATCATGGGTTGTATGGGTGGGTTGGTCAGTGCATTTTTTGATGGTATCTGTATGTTCTGGTGAGTGAGGTAGGCTTCTACCTACTTTTGTATGAACAACATTTGTTGTTGATATTGTTGTTCTTGTGCTAAGATTTGTGCTTCTTGTTGTGCTTGTTGCTATTCCAACAACACTTGATGTTGTGCTTGTTGTTGTTCCAACAATGCTTGTTATCAGGTTGCCAATTCTACTGCTTCTTGTTGCTCTTGGTATTGCTTTAATCCTTGTTGATATGCTTGCAATTGTGCTGATTGTCTTTCTGCAAGAATTTGTGCTTGGTATTGGGCTTGTTGAGCCTATTATTGAGCTTGCACTTGAGCTTGTGCTTGAGCATGTGCTTCTGTGGCTTGTTCTTGTGTTGCTTGTTGCTACAATAGAAGTTGTGCTTGAGTGGCCCTTTGTGCTTGTAATTCTTGTGTGGCTTGTGCAACTTGTTGTTGTTGTTGTTGTTGCAATAATGCTTGGGCTTGTTGCGCTTGTAAGGTGGCTTGGGCTACTTGGGAAGCTTGAGCAGCTTCAGCAACTTGCTGAGTAAGTAATTGTTTGGCTTTTTGTTTCTGAACTTGTTGGTATCCTCTTTGGAAAGCATCTTGCAATGTCATGTCATTTTGGCTTGATGTGGTGGTGAATTTGGAATGGTGTTGTTGATGTGATTGTTCCTTGAGATACCATGCTTTGTGTTGTTAGGGAGGCGTTTGATGATGTTCCAATTGCTTGTGCATTTGTTGTTTGTTGTTGTGATATCAATGACAAATTTTGAGTGTTTGGCGTAATGCTTTGATTAATGGTTGGGATATAGGTTTGATTGATACTTGGTAGGAGAGGAAGCCCTAAACCAAGGAATGGTGTGGATGAAAATGGCAATAGTGGGAGAGGTGGGAATGTAAGGGGTGTTAGTTGTTGTGAAAATGTCGTGGTGTCGAATATGCCCCATGGTCTAAACATATTTCCCTCTTCTTGTGAATTTCTGAGAAGAGGTGTTTGAGGTGTTGCGTGAAAAAATGATGATGATGGATCATGATGGAAAGCAAGAAGAACATTTTTCTGTAATGGGTTTTGGGGTATGCTTTGTTCCAAGGTGGTGTTTGCAT
>VDFB02356520.1:0-39192 GCA_007258455.2 Sequoia sempervirens | reverse complement strand
ATATTGCATGAGGACATGCAATGTCTACAGCCGGGGGGATGATGAGGTCAATGGTTGTCTTAATTTTACCATGATTTTTCTGGTTTTGTGTTTACCCTTTTGTCATATTTCTTCGTCTATTGCCATGATATTTGCTAACAATTAAAGTTAATTGATATAATTTGAATGATATGAAAAATCTTAGGCAATTGACTGATTATGAATATTAATCTCAGTGGTTATGTGAAACAGGTTAAAAAGGGTGAAGCATGAAGGCGATAGTTTCCATGTGATGCACTAGTTTCCATTCGATTGTTGTCTCTTAGTATAACTTTAGTTAGTAAGTTAGTGACTAGGACTATAATCGATTAGAAGCTTTTGAAAAATAGTAGGTCACAAGCCATATTACTATTTTTCCTATATCGGTAAATGTTTTGGTTGATCCACGTATAATTAGTGGATATGATATTTTGAGTACTCTATTTTGTATTAAGACTTTTATATATGCTCTTCTGCGAGCATGAGAACATTTGAATTTTGTTCTGCAAGTTTGAATTAATATAAGAATGTTGAAAGACTAAATTTGTGCATACTCTAATGTTTTCACTCCATTCAATCGGTTGGGAGAAAGGGTCCACTCTCTACCAGTGTTTGGAGTTGTCTTCTTTATTGCTGTGTAGGGTATTGTTTATGTTTGTTTTGTGTGTATGCAATAATCTTATCTGAATGCAATTTCATTGAGACTAATAATATAGCTTGTGTGTGTCGAAGAATAGTTTCAATTATATTCATGAAGTGTGAAGCAATTTAAGTGTTATTAATGTTTGGTTTGAATACAGGTCGTAGGATAAAGCATGTCGATGATGTATACTCTGCTTTAGAAACATTGCAAGTAATCTGTTAGACTCTATTGTATCCTATCGCCAGGACACAAAGGTCCTGTCGCCCGAATACATAGCTCCTAACGCCTGCATTAGGTTAATGTGATCTTAGTAATTAATTCTATTTTTTATCATTATTGATGGTGTTGTGAGATAAAGCACATATTAGCATAATTGAATCAAGAATGCTAGAGTGGGTAAGAGTACAATATGAAGAAGTGTGTCTTAGATCTTTATTAGTTTATTTAGACTTTTATATGCATACATCCCCACTTGAATTATTACCTTCATCCCTTGAGCAAATGACCACTATACCGTTCATTAGTTTATGAACCCAGATTGACACATCTAGGTAAAAGATGAGAGAATCCATAAACCAAATACAAACATGAAATTCTATCGTAATCTTAGACCACAGTTTTACCCAATCAATGGACTTTAGAAATCATTCTTGTTCTTGATCCAATGCACATTCATTAGCTCCATTTCCCCCTTCAACTTCCTCTTCTTCATCCTTGTTGACATCCTTGACGTGTAACCCTCTTCTTTGTGTTTCTTCTATTACATGTAGCTTGTTTGTTATCCATCTCAACATTTCTACAATTGCTACATCACCAACTCATGGTGCTCCTCCTCTACAACCACATCCTCTCTATGTCATGACTACTTCAAGTTCTATGTAGTTGCAAGTATGCTCTCAATATTTTGTTACCCACAACAAATTCTCTAGAACCCCCCCTTTGACACAATCACAATTTTAAACTAGTATTTCCTCTTATACCACTTAATGCAATCACAAACATGGATATTCCAATCATGCAACCTTAGTCAATCCTCAAAAATAATTAATCCCCAGTTGTACATAACAACAACAATATTTTGGCAAGAAATATTCATGTATTCTTAACAACTACAAGAGTACAAGGATTCAATTTTTATTACATATTACAAGCTTACATGATTCAATATTCATGATAGATTATAGGCTTACAACCTTCCAATTCAAATCTAAACTTTTGTTCTCATTTCGACATCTTTCATCAATTCACACATACAAGAAATGTACATTCAATATTTAATCTACACTTTTGCACTTTGATCACCAACTCACCAGCATGTCATGTTGGGAAAAATTTTTCCCAGACTATCTTTTGTTATCAACAAAAATAAGAATATGTAACAAAACAGAACAAACAGAGCACATAAGAACAACAAGAATAGAGGATATAGAGGATACAAAGAATACAAAGTGAACACACACATACACCCAAAAAACTATATTCTTATTTTTAAAAACTCTAGATACATACAAGTTTTCATGCTTCCACACACTTCTATCATAATTGATAAGCAGATGAAGTAGTTGACAAAATCATTCCAAATCATACATACAATAGATACTAGAAAACTATTGACGGTGGTTAGAAAAAGGAGTAAATGTAATGTAGTTTCCAATCAAATTAGAGAGCAAGTTAGACGGCTCTAGAAGCCACTTCATTTGCTTCACACATCATGTGTATAACATTCTCCCACTTGAAGCCAATGAAGGGGGTCAGAATAAACTATAGTCATCAAATCACCCCCAGACTTACCGAGTCTCTACATAGCTCATGCTTTCCTATTGGTAGAATTTTAGTAAGCATTTCAACAGGGTTCTTATCTATATGAATATTTTCCAAATTGAAATTCCCTTTCTCTAATACCTATCGAATCCAATGGTACCTTACATAAATATGCTTGTTCTTTGAGTGATATGCTGGGTTTTTTGCTAAATGGATGGTGCTCTGACTGTCACAATACAGTTTATATCTATCATGTTTTATTCCTAGCTCTCCTAGGAATCGTTGTATCCAAAACATCTCTTTGCAAGCTTTTGTTGCAACTATGTATTATGCCTCTATTGTTGAAAGGGCTACTACTTTATGTAGTCTAGACACCCAAGATATTGTAGCACTTGTAAAGGTATATAGATAACTAGTGTAGAATTTCTAGTGTCCACATTTCCAACCATATCTGCATCTATATAAACTTTAAGTACAACATCATTATTACCAAAACATAAACAATGATGGCTAGTACCCTTAAGATACCTCAAAATCTACTTCACTGCTTGCCAATGTTGTTTGCCTGGATTTGCAAGGAACCTGCTCACTACTCCCACTAAATGTACAATATTTGGTCGAGTACATACCATGGCGTACATCAGGTTACCAATTGTTGAAGCATAAGGAATTTTACTCATTTCCTCCTTCTCCTTTTCATCACAAGGGGACAAATGAGTACTCAATTTAAAGTGGGATGCAAGAGGTGTACCAACTGGCTTGGCATCCATCATATTGAACCTATCAAGAACCTTCTCAATATATTTTTCTTTTGATAGGCAAATTTTCTTCTTCTTTCTGTTACATATGATCTTCATGCCCAGTATTTGTTGTGCTAGACCCAAATCTTTCATTGCAAATTATTTACCCAAATCCTTCTTCAAATGATTAATCATATTTTTATCATTTCCAATAAGTAGCATGTTGTCTACATACAACAATAATATAATGTACCTATCTTGTTCATACCTCTTAATATAGTCACAATGATTAGCTTCTAGCCTTTTACAACCATGTTCGAAGATGAATGTATAAAATTTCTTATACCACTAGCGAGGTTCCTTTTTGAATCCATAAAGACTCTTCTTCAATTTGAAAACTTAATTTTATTTACCTTTTATGTTGAATCCTTCTGGTTGCTCCATATAAATCTCCTCTTCCAATTCTCCATGAAGGAAGGATGTCTCTACATCTATTGTTCACACTCCAATTCTAAAGTAGTGGCAAGACCAAGAATAATTCTAATGGATGACATATTTACAATAGGTGAGAATGTTTTAGTAAGGTCTATACCTTTCTTTTGAGCAAATCCTTTCACCACTAGCCTTGCCTTGTATCTTTCCTTTTTTCCTTCTCCCTCATGCTTGATCCTGTACACCCATTTGTTTTGTAGGGATCTTTTTTCATTTGGAAGCATTACCAAATCCCAAGTTTCATTCTCCATCAAAGACTCCATTTCTTCCTCCATTGATTTCTCCCATTCTTTGTTGTTCTCAACTTCACAAGCTTCCTAAAAATAATCAGGTTCACCTTCATCAGTTAATGAGATATAATTTGAGGGAGGGTACCTTTGTGAAGGCTTATGAGGCCTAGGAGATTTGCAGGTCAATTGTGGTGGTGCATTTTTAGGTTGGAATTCTTGTAATGGTTTCTCTATAATTTCTTCTTGTTGATATTCATCATTTTCAATTTTTTGTTCAACTTGCTCTTGAGCTTGCTACCCATTTTCTTGCAATGGTGGAATATCTAATTGTTGTTCAACAAACTTATCAACAACTTTCTTGACCTCCATATTGCCTACAAAAATTTTAAACATCTTTGACTCATTAAATATGGCATCCTTGCTTCTAATGATTTTATGTTTATCTAGATCCCATAATCGATAACCAAACTCACTATCTACATAGCCTAGAAAAATACACTTCATGGATTTTTCTTCTAGCTTACTTCTATGTTCTTTGGGAATATGCACCAATGCTGCACATCCAAAGATTTTTAGGTGAGAGTAATCTACCTCTTTACCAATCCAAACTTCTTTAGGAATGCCACCATCCAAGGTTGTAGTAGGGGGTTGATTTATGAGGTAGCAGGCTATCCTTAATGCTTCTACCCAAAAATGTTTTTCCAAACCAGAGTTTTACAACATACTCCCTTCTCCATGATAATGTGATTCATTTTTTCTGCAATCCCATTTTGTTGAGGAGTAAGAGGTACAGTTTTCTCATGCTTTATGCCAAACTTGTTACAATACTCTTTGAATGCATTGGAATAATATTCTCCACCATTTTCTATTCTCAAACACTTGAGCAATTTGTTAGTGTCTCTTTCAACAACATGAAACTTTTGAAATATCTTGAATACCTCATCTTTTCTTTTAATAAGGTAGGCCCAAACCTTTCTAGATGCATCATTTGTAAATGTGACAAAGTATGAGGCTCCTCCTAATGACCTAATGTTTATTGGCCCAAATACATTAGAATATATTAATTCTAACATATTTTTTTTTGTGCGTGACCACTTCTAACAAATGAAACCCTTCATTGCCTACCATATATGCAATGCTCACAAAGGTCAAGATTATAGGATTTCAAACCTGGTAGTAGATTTTTACCAATAAGAATTTTAAGGCCCTTCTCACTCATGTGACCCAAACACTTATGCCACAAATCTGCTGAGATTTCTTCTTTTGCAACAACAACTACATCTGATTTCACTGATATTTCTCTTAATGTATACAATGTTCCTTCCTTGGATCCTCTAGCCTTGAGTAGTGCCCCTTTGCTAATTTTCTAGCCACTTTTTCCAAAACTTGTGGAACAGCCTTCAGCATCCAAACATCATATAGAAATTGGACTCATGTGCATCTCTGGAACATGTCTAACCTATTTCAGTAAAAAAAAAAAAATCATCCTTTGTCTTGATATGGACATCTCCCACTCCAACAATGTTACAAAAATGATTGTTTCCCAAGTGGACTCTACCATAATTACTAGGATTATACACAACAAAATTATCTTTGTTTGGGTTTACATGGTGAGATGCCCCAGAGTCAAGAATCCAATCAATGTTATAGTTGGAGGTATATAAACATGCATCTTCCATTGAAACGGTAAATAAAACATCATTATCTGAAACTACAACAGTGGTCTCACCTTCATTTGTGCTAGCTAATTTTTTATTTGTGTTGGCCAATTTTTTATCCTTCAGTTCTCACTTCAAGATTCGACATTCTATTTTCATGTGTCCTGGATTTCCATAATGATAAAAAATCAACCTGCCTCTTATTGATTTTGATCTATCTCTTGACCTTGAATGCCCTTGATGGTTTCAGTCAATTTTTCTACCACAATCAGCTATAGTTAAGGGTTGTCCTCCCTGGTTTTCTATAAATGGCTTTCGTCACAGCTCCTCATTCATTAAGCTACTACTAACATCATCAAACTTCAGGGTCTGTATAGGTGTAGAAGTTCTTATGGGTACAATCATGTTTTCCTAGTTGTTTGGCATGGAGCACATTAGTAGGATGGCTTTAGTCTCATCATCTAGAGCAATTTTAACAAAGGCAAGTTGGCTGGTGATTATATTGAACTCATTTAAGTGCTCTGCTACTGAAGAACCCTTCTTCATATTGAGGTTGCATAATTTCTTCATTAAGAAAACCTCATTTGAAGTTGTGTTTTTCTCATATAAATCATGTAAATTTTTCCATAGTTTTGTTGTTGTTTTCTCTCCAGCAACATTAAAATACACATTTTTAGCTAGATATTGATGGATGGTTGCAATGGCCTTTCCATCCAACTTGTTTCAATCTTCATTTGTCATTGTTGTGGGTTTCTTTTATATTCCCTCAATTGGAAAATACTAATCCTTCAAAATCAGTATATCTTCCATTTGGGATTTCCATAAGGCAAAGTTAGCCCCATTCAACTTCTCCATATTGCTCACTGTTGTTGTCTCCATGACTAGATTTGATAGTAGTTGTTGGGAAAACTTTTTCCCATACTATCTTTTGTTATCAACAACAATAAGAATCTACAATAGAATAGAACAAACATAGTACACAAGAACAACAAGAACAAAGGATACAAAGAATACAAAGTGAACACACGCATACACCCAAAAAAAGTATATTTTTATTTTTAAAAACTCCAAATATATACAATTTTTCATGCTTCCACAAACTTCTACCATAATTGATAGGCAAATGAAGTAGTTGACAAAATCATTCCAAATCATACATACAATAGATACTAGAAAACTCTAGACAGTGGGTAAACAAAGGAGTAAATGCAGTGTAGTTTCCAATCAAATCAGAGAGCAAGTTAGATGGCTCTAGAAGCCACTTCATTTGCTTCACACGTCATGTGTATAACATATCATTCACTAATTCATCTACCTACATTTCTACAACACACCAACATTCCTTTTTCAACTAGTCTCCCTCCATCCACCGTATAATTCTTTTGTTCTTATGCTCTTTGCACCAGGAAGTTGAATTGGTTACAGAGAATCTAACACATTTTCAAATTATCCAATAACCATGTACCACATGGCATCGCCTAATTTTTTTTCTAATTATTTCACCTTCTATCATCGACATATACCTTCAATCAAGTTTTTGAGCCCAATCCCAACCTCAAAATTTAAAACTCTACGTATTTTATATTAGTCGAGGGTCAAGATTTGTCGAGGGTCAAGATTTGTAAGGAACTCATCCTTAAACTCCTTTATGGGTTTGACTGCACCCCTGAACTCCTATTTTTTTGGGGTTTAGTTAAATTATTTGCTTTTAGAATTCCCTGAAATACTAACTTACCCCAAAACTTTGAACTCCTCACTTAGTCAAAATTGATGGTTTTTTTCCTATGCAACAAATACAAAAATTCACAAAAAATAAAGCAACAAAATTAAATCAAAAAATATTTTTGATGATATAGGATTTTTTGTGAACCTAGATGCTCTTGAATCAGGGACAAATTGGGCCAAGGTAGATTATCAAAATGTTGTTATGATGCTTTTGTATTTTGAAATTTTTTTATGATATGATAGAGTGGTCATTTATTCTTATCATTCTCAAAGCTTTGGTTTTTGGTATTTTTTTACAAAAATATTGTGTTGCTTAAGGACACTATTGCTCAAATTTGCATTAATGGTAACTTTTTTGAAGCTTCTCCCTTGCATAGATAAATTAAACAAGGTTTCCCTCTTGCTTCATACTTGTTTGAACTTTGTAGTTCTTGAAGATATAAATTATTTTCTTAGAGATGTTTCCTTGGGTTATCTCTCCCCTTAGGTGAGTCTCTAATTAATTAATCAAGATAAATCCTTCCCAATTTTCTAGATTGTACATGTGTCAAAAAAAGGAATTATGCATGTACATGAATCATGCATCTCAATTATTAGAAGTTCCTCTCATCAAATCTTGTCCATCTATCTAGAAAATCCTAGCCCTTCACATAACTCCAAAAAGGTCTTTTTAGTTTTTCAAAAAGTTCAATTTTGATCCTTACCATACATTTTTTTCCAAGAAGATCTCCTCCATACAAATACGTTAGATCATGAAAATCCTTCTGTGCACCAATTACAAGGTACCACTTGGAGGCCTTTCATGGTTCCAAAGCTCTCAAGAATTCTCCTTCATTGGTCTCTCTAATGAATCCTAGCCATTGATGTAACATCCCTCAAATCTATAAATAATACATCATATGAGTTATTTTTATCAACACTCATTAATGTAAGGTTATGCCACTAGTTTGAGAACTAAAATATTATCTCTCATCAAAAAATCATATTAACCACAACCACACATTATATTTAACAAAAGGTTTTGGTATGATACTTGTTTTAGTTTCTCATCTTTGGTGCACTAATCTCTTAGGCTCAATCAAAGGTTGAAATTAGGAATGAAATAAAAATAAAAAATTTATTGTTTGAGTACTTCATTTGTATTCCTTGCATGCTTTCCTACAAAAGGGTAGATAGATCATGACATATACACAATCATCACATAATATATAAAAAAATATTAAATAATTACATCCAATTTTAAATTAACAATGACTAACATTGATCTAAATATAAGATATGAGTACATAATAACCCACATTGATGAACTAAATAATATAATCACAATTACATATAAAGTGAAAATAGTTAAGTTGAAATAATGATATAGTTCAACATATAAACTATAACTTATGATCTAAAATTCATAATTAAATATCTTTATGGAAATATAAAATATCATCAATAAATAATATCGACATCAAAATAACAATCAAACAACACAATAAGGCTCATTTCCTTGTGGGCCTTATATATCCTATCTAAAAACTCCTCTCTATTTGATATTGGTTTGTGTCACCATATATGTTAAAGAGTAGAGACTCTATGAATTCTTACAAATGATATTATAATTCAAAATACAAACCATATAGAATAAAAAGAGGAAGATCTCAACAAAAGGGAGAATCTTGCAAGGAAATCTTCTACACAAATTTTTATTCACACAATAATGGCTAGTAATACATGAAAAAATCAATTAGTGAGAACCAAAGTGAAATTCTCAAGCTCTTATAAATATCTATATCAAGCTAGAGAATATTTTTTCAAGAAAATGTAGAAGGAATGCTAGAGAAAATGTTGTAGAAAAATAGAGAACTTAGCATCAACAACACGTTGAGAGTTCATTGGAGAAAATTTTTTGTTAGGATTTCAAGCCTTAAATGTTAATTCATACATAATATTTTTAAGAGAAACTATGATAAAATAGTATGCAAAATCTGTAAGTAAAATAAAATTCAAACATACACATAATATGACACCAAATATTTGGAAAATCTCTTTTGGGAAAACTTAGCCTCTTAAGTATTGCACAACTCAAGGTATTATCTCAAAAATAATATTATAAAAAATTCATTGAGCTTATTGATACAAGACTTAAGCAGTAATAAGAAACTTATTTTTAGTCCTCCATATGATTGATAAAATGAGAACTATGTAGCCACACATCACAATCCATGCTATATGTCACCACATATATAACCTCCTAATGCTTATTTTCATAGGACAAGCTTGCACAAAATCACTATGTAGACACCTAAAAATGACCTAGGCCTACAAGCTTCATTTTTACCACTTTCGTCCTAGCATAATTATGACATTTAATTATGTCCTTGGTCCACATTCGACTATTAATTAAATAATTCATAATTATTTAATTAATTCATGTCCTTTATTCTTCATGATTATTAAATAAATAAATTTCATTTATTTATTAAATATGTCATTAATTGTCTAAGTCTTCCCGTAATTAAATAAATTTCTTAATTTATTTAATTACCCTCCATCATATATTTCTTCCTGATTATTAAATAAATAAGTGTTATTTATTTATTTAATATGTCACTAATTGTCACAATTAAATAAATTTATTAATTTATTTAATTATTCAGTCTTATCTTCTAAATTAAATAATTATCTTTAATTATTTAATTACTAATTTCACTTTTCTCTCATTTTAAATAAATGAAATTATTTAAAATGATTTCATTTTATTAACTCCCACTCTTTTTAGTAAATAATCTAAAAAAGATTATTTACTTGTCACACAAAATCATCATTTTGAATTTAATTAAATTCAAAAAGATACTATTCTTCCAAAAATCAAGTAATTTTTATTTAATTCTTGATTTTTCCAAATATGATCTTCAGTTCAATTAGGCAGTCCTTATCTTCTCGATTTTTGAATATCTTTTATTTCTTCTAATTAATTTTCTCATTTATTCTCCACCGTTGATGTGATTTTCTCAAATTGCATCTTGGCCTCTCATTTAAGGATTTCCCCTTAACCCTAATTAGGAATTATCCTACGAAATCTTGACCGTTGATTCTAGGGTATTTGTCATCTTCTCATCCTGGCCAGACATTCAAAATTGCAGTTTCTATAAAATGGCAATTTTGTTCTTATTTCAAGGCTCATGCTCATTCTGTCAACTTAGGCTATTATTATTGTCATTTGCAGTCATTGTCATTTTTAGTCTATTGTGAAGTCATTTTTTTTACACAAATCCTTCAACATTTGCATAGGGCTTTGGCATTAGTTTAGGTGCTCATTTGAAATATGAGGGTCTCATTCAATTTGTTGCAAACAAGAGGGTGTAACAAAGGAGAATCATGGAAGATGAAGATTTATGGTAACATTGTTCCTTTTATTTTCATGTTTATTTCCTTCGTGCTTTGTTACTTCATTGGATTTTGATGTTTATTATCTAATAAGCTAACAATCTAAATTTTCCATTGATACATTTGGTGAACCCAACTCCGTTTTTCTAGTTATTTCCATACGTTTTCGTGTTTTCTGATGTTTTGAAGGTACAGGTATGGAGCGACACAACTGCCTTTTTTTAAAAAATTGTGACGCATTTGATGCGTCAAAATGCATTCGCTAACTCAAAAGCCGCAATCGCTCTGATAAGCCGCAATCTATATATTGAACGATGCATCTGCTTTGTCATGCCACATTCAAAGTTCTGAATGATGCATTTGCTCTGTCGTGCCGCATTTGACTGGTAAAGATTTTCTTTCATTTTTGGCATTTTGATTTTTGGATCTTACGATTTTTTGGTTGCTGCTTTCTTTCTGGTTTTTTTTCTAGTCCTCTGATTTCCTGGTTTTTCATTTCTGCATGTTAGCTAGCTTAGGGTTTTGTGTTACTAATTTCTGTTTGTAGTGTGTGGCGGTTACTATTCGTGTGCCGAAGATCATTTAATAAAGAAACTACTAATCTTTTTCTGCAGATTGGAATGTCGAAGATGGAATAAAACAAACATTGTGCTTGTTTTTCATAGATTAGCAAACATTTAACTTTGGTGCACATAAAAAGAACATCCATGTCTTCTTTGCTTGATTGTGTTTGCAAGATGGTAGGTGAGTATGCTCTCACTTTGTGAAAACCTCATGATCAGAAAACCAGACCCATCTTTATTTGTTATTACCCTGACTTGGTATATCGGAGTATCCTCTCCTCTCGCGCTTTCGGGCGATCTTGGGTGTAAGAGAAACGGTTACCAACTCTAGAAATTGGGCTTGCCTAGGGATTTCATCACCCCAACGTGACTCAAACCGGCAACGGAGCTAAAGCCAAGCTACCCCTGACCGGTATATAAATGTAAACCTTAAGGGAAAACCTAAGGTTGTTTGTGCGGATGTGTCATACGGATGGAGTTGTACTCCCTTAAACCCTGTTGAGCTTAACCTCTTCAGGCTGGAGTGCCACCTTAATGGTGATTAATCTCTTGCCCCATGTATGGCCACTCGAACGGGGGTCCCTAACTAAAAAATCTTGTATAGAAAGCCAAAATCCTTCTATTTGCTAGCGCAACACCGATCGGTGTGAAGTCATCCACACTTTCGCAGTTTGTAGTAGATGTGATCAGCTCACCATGGGAGTTTCATGGGGATTGGAAGCTTGGTTGGCCTAAGAATAGAGTGCACTATAAGGGGGAGCGTGTGCAGCCAAGCTTCTGAATTCACATGCTATAGATATGCAGTTGGGGAAACCCGCGTGGAATCTAGCGAATACTGTCATGGCCTAACCTAGGATTGTGCTTATCTAAGGTGTGTTTGGTTACTTTTCAAAACACTATGTTTGTCAAGTGCTTTCTAGTTTCATTATGGCTTCAAAAAAAACATTCAACACCAAACATATCAAACTTGCAATCAAATCGACAAGAAAACCAACTTGAAACAAAACTGTGTCACATATGTCGAACCGCAATTGCTTTGTTAAACCGTAGTTGATATTCAAAACATCGCATCTATAGGAATTGCAACACATCTAAACACTTGAGAGCCGCATGTGCAAAACTGAAATGCAACTGACTATCATCGAGTCGCATCTGATAAACCGAGTCGCATCTGCTAAACTTGAGCCACATTCACAAAAACACGACGCAACTGACATCTCAAACGGCGCATTTGCCTATATCTGTTTAAATCTTCATCCAAGGTCAAATCC
Source organism: Sequoia sempervirens (assembly GCA_007258455.2). Classification (NCBI taxonomy): domain Eukaryota; kingdom Viridiplantae; phylum Streptophyta; class Pinopsida; order Cupressales; family Cupressaceae; genus Sequoia; species Sequoia sempervirens. The sequence goes on along the minus strand of VDFB02356520.1, from coordinate 26,713 downwards.
GAAGTCTTTATCTTGCCAATAATCTATCAAACAGTGTTTCCTAAAAGATTCTGTCAGAAACCAAACTTGAAATTGCTCAAAGTCTTGACCACTAGTTTGCATTCATTACTATAGGTTGCATCCTTCATTATTTTAGTTGCATACATTTGACATTAGGTTGTCCCTAGGTTCACATTTTTGCATCTTTAGGATTAGGTAAACCTCAGCACAACTTGTAACACCATTGTTTTTGAAATTAGGCTCTTTTGGACTAAGTTATCAAACCCCTTTTCAGTCATTGTCCTCTTTTGTGGATTTTCCAACTCAAAAGTCTAGTTAGGAAAATTCACTAGTCATTTTGACCTTGTCACCTTGCCATTTTAAACAAAGTCCTCTAGTAACCAAAATCGAAAACAAAGTTCGAGCTTAGATGTGCTTAGATACCCTTATATTACATTGCATTTTAAGTCTTCACATTGCATATCGTATTTACAAAATCCAAAACATTAGTCATCCTAGTCATCATTTTGAACTTAGATCTTGCATAATATCATCATTATTAGCTGTCATTCCCATTTGAACAATCTCATTGATGGTGGAAACCAGACTTCAAAAACAACAATGACAAACGGCAAACTCTCAGCAAGACCACATGTCTACTATCGATAATCCAAACTAGACCTTTTACGATCCATTTTCCAATCCAAACAATCCACCTCCACTGACAACGCAATCCTCATCAAGCGGTACATTTGAACTTTTCTTGCAAAGAGATAAATACGGTCACATCCTTGAGGAAAACATAGAGGCAATAGCACAAGACCCAGAGGCCTCTCACTTTGTTGAAACAATGGTCCGTCACGACAAAGATGGATTCTTGGCTATACTCTTGAGTGAAGGAGCTAAATTACCTCAAGGATTTGACATTAACACGATAAATGTGACACCTCCTAACCCTAATAACAACAACACACATAACATGTCACATAGTGGTCAACCTCCAAACACTATGAGCAATACTTCCTTTGACACCACAACGACAGTGCATGCCACCCCCAACATCCCAAACACCTCCAACATCCCAAACACCCCCACCACCATAAATACCATGACAACAAATGCCACGATAGTAAATACCACGAGGGCATCATCAAGTCACAACAATCCCCCCTTGATAGCTTCATCTACTACGAATACACCTTTGACATATCCGATCGGTGGTATTTCACAAAATCCTTTGGGAAGGGGCAAGGGATGCATTTTTATCCAAGGACAACAACCAAACGTTAACATGACAACATAGTCACATGTCATTGCCTCCCAAGGTACAAATCCAAACATTCCTCTCGTGCAAACCCAACAATTCGCACAAGGTGGCCAAATAACACAACCCATGGCACCATTAACGCATCATAACATCCATGGTCATCACATCCCCCAAATAACGACACACATGGCTAGGGGACACATCCCAACCTACTCATCTAACATTCATACTCACCAACAAGCACCCAATCATAACCTTCAATATCAACAACACGTCAATCTGCACACATTATACATATCACAACAATTCACACCACCACAATACACCAATATTCATACACAACAAATAGGGACTTATGGTGTACCAGGAAATCCAACGTATGGAAACATAAATGACCCTGTTGTGGATGCCCTCCAAACATGAATAATGGGTTTAGAGAAAACTATTCAAAACCTATACATTTTAGGCCAGAAATCAGAAATATCATATGACCTAAATGTATACCCATTTAACACAAGCATATACATGCCTCCATTTCCTCCGGGATATGTGTCACCAAATTTCACAAAATACAAAGGCAAGACAAACCCCATTGAACATGTTCACGAATTTACAACCAATTGTATGGACATCGCCTATGAACAAACATATTTGATGAGACTTTTTTCTAAAAGTCTGGCAGGTCAAGCCCTCAAATGGTTTTCCACACAAAAGGATATCCAAACATGGGTTGAACTTAAACCAAAATTCATCAAAAACTACGCGTACAACATTGATATGGACACCTCCATCACTGGCTTGTGCAATCTCACACAGGAGGATGCTGGAGAGACATTTATCCCATTTTTTCAAAAAAGAAGAAGCCTTGCTAGTTGATGTCACATTGACATCCCCGAAAGGGAGAAAGTCGACATGTTTGTCCAAACACTTCTGGGGCCCCTAAAATATGCATTGCAAATACAGTGTTGCACAAACTTCACAGATTTAGTTGAAAAAGGGGTCCAGATTGAGAAAGCCCTTATTGCAAAGGGAGAATTGCGATATGGTTCCAAAAACACAAATGTAAATCCAACCACCGACAAGAACAAATATTGGGTTAAAAATAAACACGTTACAAATGACAGCATTGTTGACACCAAGGCTGCAAACGTTGTGGGTCCTGTACTGGCCCTAAAATGGGTTCATCAACAATGCCAACCAACAACGACATTGACACCCCCTCCTAATGTCCCTTTCAACAATCAAAACAGTCAAAATAACTAGGGACAATACCATCAAATGAGACAATTTCCTAAAGGTCGCACATGCACTCCTTTGGGTGAACCCATTGAGGAAGTCCTCAAGAAATGTATCTAGAATGGGGTCATTACACTCCAAGAACCGAAGCCGTATGATCCAGGACAATTCAAACCAGCATGGTGGAATGACAATGCATTTTGTGAATACCATCGAGGAAAAGGACATACAACCTCTAACTGTCGACAATTGAAAAACCTAATACAAGATCTCATCGAGAGTCATGTCATTGAAGTAGGTGGATCTCAGTTTGCCTCCAATTCAGATCATACTATCCATAAGAATCCACTGCAGGACCATGGTTCTCATAATGCTTCCACGTCAGGCCCACAGATGCACAATAATCAAGCTAACTTTACCCGAGTTAAGTACGACTATTATGGTGGACCTATTATAAACAATGTCCAAATGGATAATGAATACATTAATACCATTACTGTCAGGAGAGCACCCCAATGTAACACTACTACTCGCAGTGGCAAAGTCACTATAGTCGGTCCACCTACCGCTAGACAAGCCAAAATCACCATACCGGGCCCATCTGTTAAGCAGTCACAACCTATCCTATCTGCTAAACAGTCACAACCTATCCCGACCACAAAGCAATGGAAACCCAAAAGTTAGTTCAACCTCATTGACCAGCTAGGAAAGACTCCCGCACAAATCTCTATACTTGAGCTGCTTCGCATATCCCCCGCACATAAAGAAATCCTGGATAAAACCTTGCTTGAGTCGTCGGTTCCCAAGGACATCAATGTCAATCAATTCGAAACCATGGTGGCATATCTCACTATGCCTCACCATGTCACCTTCTCGGATCAAGATTATTCATCACCTAAAACCAACCACAATGATGCATTGCACATAGAAACTTTTGTCCACAAGCACAAAGTTAGACGGGTTTTAGTAGATGGTGGGGCAGGATTGAATATATGCTCCCTTAAACTGGTTAAAGCTCTAGGGTTCTCTGATGCGTGCATAGACCCAATGAAGAGTATAGTGATCAAAGCATATGATGACGAGGAATACTCATCACGGGGCGTTATCTCTCTCCCAATCAGAGTGGGACCAGTCATTGTGGACACAACCTGCCAGGTCCTGGATTTGGAACTACCATATAATATTTTGTTAGGTCGTCCATGGATTCATGCATTAAAAGTCATTTCATCCACATACCACTAGTGCCTGAAGTTTCCATTTGACGGCACAGAAATAACCATATATGGAGACCTCGACCCTTTCTAATATTGTACAAACTTAAGGGGTATCTCTGAAAATCGGGTACCTATTAATCGAGAAGCATTGGGCTCCTCGTCATCTAAATATGTTGACCCATCCACACTCATGCCATCTCCCACATTCGCTCCATCCATTTCCTCCGCCATACCACCACCGTCCACTAGCCCTAATACTGAATCCACTATCAAAATCTAGGACCTTGGCTATGGAGAATTCAAACTGCACATAGCATACAGCATAACAACAATGCCCAGGTCTCCAAAGGACTATGGTCGGCCATGTTTCAGAATGGAACCTCAGGAGACTTTCAAAGTTCCACCGAAAATAGTTTTTATCAAGTGGGGAGACATGAGTAAGGAAGACCTTACTGACATTATAGGATGGATCTATAAGGATACCGTCATACTACCCCCATTACCAGTTCAAAAGTATGGAAAGGGTTTTGACATCATGAAGGCTAAAGGCTACGATGGTACTAGTGGCCTAGGAAAAAATAAAACTGGCCGAAGGGAACCCATAAAAACTTTTCAAATTCTGAAGTATCTTGTTATTAGGGCTTGATCAATTCGATAATGATGATCAACGATTCTCTCGAATTTCACGAGCGAAAAGCAAGATTCGATAGTGTCGGTGACTACTAGGGAAACCTCTCAATCAAACCGAATTTAAGGAGTGGGAATTTGGCTCAGAATGATCCCTAAGTGACTGTTGTCTTGATGATTTTTTTGTCGAACCAAGGGAACTGACCTCTGAACAATAGTTTTGGCAAAAATTCAAAATTGAAGAGGCACCAAATAGTCAATGTCCCATTATCACTTCCCATGACATCCAACACCCATCATCTGAACCCCCTCAGTCCAACCCATCTGAAGTATTAGACGACATTGACAATCAGGGTTCTAAAACCTTCACCCCTTATTTTCACAACGAATATGACACTAGTGAAGGAGAATATTGATAGAGTCTCGAGGTCGAGTTGATGATGATAATCTCATCTACAACATCATTGTAAAAGACCGTGATGTTCGTGATCCAACTTCCACTTACCAACACATGGATGATGGCATTACCTTAGTTTACCCTGAGTTAGTCAATTGGGACCAACAAGGACCACCAACCCTAGATACATTTCAGAATGATGAGGCAATTGTTGAATTTATGGGATTATGGGAAGGCATACCCAGTGGGGACCACAAATCAGGATTTTCCATTGATTTAGACTGCATGGCATACTTTGGTGAGACTGTTCAGTCCTCTAGTCGCAAAAGTAAAAGTAAGAATAAAACAAAAAGTGAAACGCCTTCTAGATGAAACCAAAGGAACTTTGATGATAAAATAGTAAAATAAAGACATATCTATAAGGAAAACTTCAGGTGCCCAAAGATGGAGGATCGACTTTTCCCCGCAACAGGAGAAATCGGCTATGCTTATCGAAGACACAATAGAGGATAACATATCAACTGTAGAAGATCCCAAGATGGTCCTATTTGCTGCATCATTGATTGAAGAAGAAAGATCAGAATTTCATAAATTCTTTGCAGAACGAAAAATCAACTTCTCATGGTCCTATGCTGACATGCCAAGATTGGACCCAGAACTAGTCCTACACCATCTTCCACTATTACCTAATGCTAAACCAGTCAAGCATAAGTTGCGCAAAATGCACCCTCAAGTTGCTTTATTGGTCAAGGCCGAGTTAAAGAAACTACTGGATGCCAGATTCATATGGTCTATAGATTACGCTGAATGGATTTCCAACCTAGTGCTAGTGACAAAGCCAAATGGGCTGATCTGCATATGTACATAAATGGGCTGATCTGCATATGTACATACTTCTGAGACCTAAATAAGGCATGCCCGAAGGATGACTTTCCTTTGCCAAACATTGACATCATAGTTGATCTTACCGCAGGATATGAGATGCTATCCCTCATGGATGGTTTCTCCGGCTATAATTAGATTCGCATTGCTCCCAAAGACCAACACAAAACAGCATTTACTTGCCCATGGGGTACATATTGTTGGAATGTCATACCATTCGGTCTCAAAAATGTAGGTGCCACATACCAAAGGGCTATGACAACAATCTTCCATGACATGATGCACAAAATAATGGAAGATTATGTAGATGACTTATTGGCCAATCAGCAACCAGGAAAGATCATCTGAAGGTACTCGACACAATTTTCAAGAGACTTGAAGAGTACAAAGTCTGGCTAAATCCTAAGAAGTGTGTTTTCGGAGTCACATCAGGAAAACTCTTGGGATACATAGTTTCCCAAAGAGGCATAGAAGTTGATCCAGAAAAGGTCAAAGCCATCATAGACAAGCCTCCACCCAAAGGAATAAGTGAGCTAAGAAGTCTACAAGGCAGGCTACAATCTATTCATAATTTCATAGCCCATTTGGTAGATAAGTGTCATCCATTCCAGTATCTGTTGCGCAAGGGTATTCCCTTTGTATGGATAGACAAATGTCAAGAGGCTTTTTAGCGAATCAAAGATTACCTATTGTCAACACTAGTCCTCATGCCTCCAATTCATGGAAAGCCATTGATCCTATACATCTTGACTACTAGTTCAACACTGGGGGCATTACTGGCACAAAATGATCATGAAGGAAAAGAACGAGCCATCTATTATATCAGCCACACACTAATAGGGTATGAGTTGAACTATACACACATTGAACATGCATGCCTTGTTGTTGTCTTTGCATCCTAGAAATTAAGACACTATATGCTCAGTCACCAGACACAGCTGGTTGCCAAGATTGATCCACTGAAATACCTCTTAAGTTAGGCGGCATTAACAGGCCGGTTGGAAAAATGGGTTATGATACTAAGTGAGTATGACATACAATATGTCGAGCGTAAGGCAATAAAAGGAAAGGTAATAGCAGATCAGCTGGCAGATGCACTGATTCAAGTCACTCATCCACTAGTAACTGATTTTCCCAATGAGTCCATTTTTCATGCAGAACCGGCGGTACCATGGAAGCTATATTTTGATGGGTCTCATATTGGTCATGGCTCATGCACTGGAATCTTGTTTATCACACCACAAGGGGATTCAATTCCAAAGGCATTCTGGATCGCTTTCCCTTGTACAAATAATATTGCCGAATATGAAGCACTAGTCACAGGTCTCAAAATGGCAATCAAATGGAAAATTCAAACATTGCATGTATTCATGGATTCCCAGCTTGTTATCAACCAAGTCAATGATGACTATGAAACAAAGGATGAGAAGTTGCTTCCCTACAAGAGGATGGTCAATAGTTTCCTGACACACTTCCAATTGATTTCTTTTGAACAAATCCCCAGGATACAGAATAAGGCAGCTGATGCAATGGCTACTATTGGTTCTCTCTTGGACATCCCTCAAAATATGTCATAATTTGAGTTCTTAGTAGAACAGCTTTTAATCTCGGCATATGATATCCTAGAATTAGAAATGGTTTGCAAACTTGTTGGTCCCAACTCTCCCTGGTATCAGGACATTTATGACTACCTAAAATCTCAAACCCTCCCACTAAACCTGTCCAATAACCAAAGGAAGTCCATCAAAAAATCTGCAAAGTATGCCATCATCAGTGACACCCTTTACTGCCGTAGTTTTGACGACACCCTCCTTAGATGTCTCGACACCAACGAAGCGCGTACGACCTTATGCGAAGTGCACGACGGTATATGCGGATCTCATTCGAGTGGTCCTACTCTAGCTAAAAAAATAACAAGACTTGGTTATTATTGGCCAACAATTGAAAAGGATGCAATTGAATATGTGAAGACTTATCGCAAATGTTAGATTCACAGCTACTTGATTCATGCTCCAACACAGGATCTTCAACCAATCACTTCTCCTTGACCCTTCACACAATGGGGACTCGACCTCGTGGGTAGGATCCATCCATCTTCCTCCAACGGCCATAAATTCATTATCACGCCATCGAAGTATTTCATCATGGATTGAAGCTATCCCATTGACATATATTACCAAAGAAAACAAATATCAAAGTTCATTCTTAACTACATCATTTGCCTTCCAGATGGTTCTTCAGAGTCCATCTGCCATCGACAATCCACGCTTGTTCAAAACCAAGATGTTCTGGAGAGTTATGTGAGCTGACATATCCAACACCACTTTTCATCTCCCTACTACCCACAAGGAACGGCCGTCGTAGGCATCCAACGTCCACATTGTCAAAATCCCTCAAAAATACTATCAATGATCACCGGCCACGACCGGCACACATACAACTCAACCCTAATGGCGGGGCTTAATGAACTAGCATTCATACACCCCACAGAGCCACTCCATTTTCCCTGGTAGTCTTGCGCCGAAAATATTCACCATTGAGGTCGAATTCCTTCGCTATGAGTATCCTAAGGGTCTAACAAATGAAGAGGAGTATCGACAATCACGCATACATGAGCTAGAAATGTTGGAAGAAAGAAGACAAAACTCACTGAACCATCTCCAAGCATATCAGAACTATCTTTGTCGCAGCTACAATAAGAAGGTTATGGTCAGAAATTTTGACATTGGCAACCTAGTTCTCATACAAAACCCCAAGAACCAAGCTGACAGAGAAAAGCCGAAAAAAATTGAACCAAACTAGTTGGGTCCCTACATTATCACATCTTCTTTCGATTCTGGAACTTATCAGCTGGCCAAACTAGATGGAGAACAACTGACAGAGCCCATCAATAGTTTACATCTCTGAAGGTTCTACGCATAGCATCAGAGGACTGAGTTGGAAACAGTAAAATACAAAAAACTTAAAAAATGATGAAAAATTGTCACCCTGATGAAAACCTAGCAAATAGGCGTCTTGGTGACACCAAAAAAAAAAAAAAGTCAAGAAAATAGTAAAGAGAAAATGATTCGCTCAATAGTGAAAACCCGCAACAGGGCGCTTTTGGACAAGCACTATGGTGAAAACTCGCAACAAGCCATGTAGTCAATCATTGCTCGCCATCTATCACACTTTGTTTGCCTTTGGCTTAGGATAAAGGTATTATCACCATTATATGCAACGCCACCACATTCTACCCTACCGTCATAGTGGATAAATGATTGACATCAAGTCCCGACGACCGCCCTTCTAGTAAGCTGAAGTAATATTCAATCCATGTTCCTAAAATGGCTAAGTCCTCGACCGACTAGGGGAAAAAATTTATCATGAAACCGTAAGTAAAGGATGTCTCATGTGATCTTTGGAAATTAAGTAAAAGTCCCCGAAAAAAGACAAAAACATTGCAAAAAATCCTACAAAAAGACCAAAAACATTGTAAAATGTCCTAAAGAAAGACCTAAAAATCATAAAACATCCTAAAGAAAACCACAAACAACAATTCAGACTACTCGAAGAATGCAAACACATTGTCATCTCTTGTCAAAATCGGTCATATCAATCAATCTTTATCATTTGTCTGAACTACGTTGTCTCTACGCATTTGCTATGTAGGCAAGACTCACACTTGAGTCCCTGAGACATTAGGTCAGTCCATTTAGGTTTGTCAGAATAAAATCATGAAGCAATCTTTGGTCAGCAAAACAAAGTCATTGGTCATGTTGAACTATGAGGTCTCTAAGTGTATGACGTAGGCAAGAACATCTGTCGATGAGCCCCCGAGGCCGCACTAGGTCAGTCCATTAGGGTTCATGGCACCACACTAACACACACGTCAAAATATCTTCAAGGCACAGCGAGTCACTCCCAAAGGGGTAAACTCCTAAAAGGAAAATTGTGACAATCAGTTATTTCAATATGACAATTTCATCAACATGTCAATCATATCATCATGACAATATCGGCATATAGTCAAAAACAAGTCAAACCCGATCAAAGCAAGTCAAATCACCATAACCTGTCAACACTGTCAACCCTTGGGTAGTCTTCAAATGTGTCCTTCTGAATGATAACCTTTGTCATTTATGCCTTAAGATGTGTCTTTCCTAGGCATCGTCATTGTCATTCAACATTTTGAGTGATCCTCTTGACATCTAAAGATCACTCTTCGCGACATCAGTATCTTTAGATGTGTCCTTCTGAAGAAAAAATTCTATCATTTATGCCTTAGGATGTGTCCTTCCTAGGCATCGTCATCATTTAGAGGGACCCCTTATGACTATTAAGGATCAAATCCTCTCAACATCGGCATTATTCAGGATGTGTCCTTCCTAAATTCACCAATTCTAGACATTTTTCAAGATCACCAAAACTTTAAACATTTCGACATCTTGACATTATCAAACATGGCATCTTGGCATCAAAACAATAGATATCCAGACGCACTTGGCAAACACTTGACAATTGTCTTTTAGTTTTTATCATGATATTAGTTTTTCAATGAGATCCCACTAAGCAAGATTTAGAGAAGCAGCAATGTATCATGTCAATTGACACGCATGACTACTAGTTTCTCAGCGAGGTCCTGATTTTGGGATTTAGAAAAACAATGACATATCATGGTAAGGGCTCTATTTTTGTATTGTAACTATCATGCCGCTAGTTTATCAAGGATGTCCTGGAAACAAGATTTAGAGAAGCAACGACGTTTCATGATTTGTCCTTGTCTTTTTCTGTATGCGGTTGCTTATCTTACGTAATGGTACGACCTTGCACACCTTGATCTATGTCATATCATGGTGTTTCTTGGCCATTACAATAGTCTACCCAATGATGATTAAGAGCAATAATTACTAATGTCCTATGGTAAAGCGTTGAAGGATTTGGTATAGGAATTAACATGCATCTTCATTAGTTTGGTCATCTCCTCTTCTTCGGTCTAGTCATCTTCTCTCATTGGTCCCATTGTCTTCACCCGTCCATCTCATGATGATATCTTGTGACATCCAAAAAATATATATATTTGCATACATGGTCATATAAACATTGCATTAGGTCCATACATACAACATCCACAACATCAAATCATATACATATTCACAATCATTGCATCTAAATAATCATCAACATTTGCATATTTTACTAAAATATATTATGCACATCATTATCATTATCATCTCATATAAATAAGCATTGCATCATCATGGCATTAACATCACAAATAAGCATCATAGGACATACATGGCATCATAAACCAACATCATACATCATACATATCATAAAGTATTAAATCAAAGAACATCACATAACATATGTAGGTCTCATCAAAACTACATCATCATATAGTATCATCTCAAAAATGTACAATGTCATAGGATAAAGTCATGGGATATCCCAAAAATGGAGCTCGCAGGCTCAAATAATATACATTGGGTGTCATCATAACAAAATGCCCCTAGGGTAGACTCTCATCATCCCCTCGTGGTGAAGAATGTGGTGGCGGCAACTCTGTCACTAGTACTGAAACAATAGGAGGACCTGTCGCAACCTCTGCCTATGCCACTGAGGGAGCTGCAAAAGATGGTGTCATCTCAACGATAAAAAGCATCTTTGTCATCCTCATCGTCCCACGCCTCATAGTCTCTGTATGGCCTCCAGATGAATGTCACCATGGTGTCAATCCTGTGCCGCCACCAACCAGTCTCACCCATCCATGTCTGTTGTAGTGCACCGACGTAGTAATAGGCATAGGGCATCCCCTCAACCAACTGTGGTCTCTCAATGGGAGGGCGAACTATAGCAATATGCTCCCACGCCCAAATCATCATCAGTGTAGTCCTGCAGGAGATACTCTCTCCTCTCCTATAAGTAATGTCGTGTAGCTAATGGTAAAGTGTCCCTAGCAAATAGGGACCCCAAGCATAAACCATCCTGTCACGCTTCATGCCAACCAAGACGTCTCCCCAACCAATAGGAAATCCATGTCCTCGGCGGTCAGGAACCAAAATACCAGCAATCAGAGTCGCCAGGAAGGCATCGAAGTGACCATAGTGATCCGCCATGAACTCCCACTTGATCTCATAGCCCTGAATGCCCAGTCCAACACCCTGATCTCAATAGTAGGCACAGAAGGTCTGCTCGCCATGCCGTGGATCATAGACAATCCGTTCCCCTGGAATAGGTACGTAGAGAATCCAGTAGACGTCCTCCAAAGTAATGGTGGCCTCACCTATCGGCAGGTGGAAGGAGCAGGTCTCGGAATGCCATCACTCGTACAGTGCCGTCAGTAGTCCCCTGTTCGCCCGAATGGCGGGCAAGAAAGCAACATAGAATAATCCTAAGCGCATCAATCATCACTGCTCTCGCGGGCCCAACTGGTCAGCAAACCGAAATGTCGTTGATCTACTCTTGTGAGTATAAATTGGGGCAAGCTACCTCTGCAAAACGTCAAACAAGTCATCAAAACACTGTGAGCAGAATGGTTGATATTATCAAAATGCATTTAAAGTTATGCAAACATTAAAACAAGCTCTACACAAAAGAAAAGCAAATGCATCGTAGTAAAGCAATTTCATCTCAACCAATCCATTGCATCGTTCTGCACGTCAAATGCAGTCTGTTAAGGCAAATGCGTCTCTATTCCGCACTTGCATCACAAATTTTCTCACTTGCGTTGCATATATGCGAATGCATCGCACGCTAACAATTGCATCGGTCAAAACTACATATGCGTCGCAACTTCACGATTGCGGCATTCCAATAATCAAATGCAACTCGATAAGTCACATGCGTCGCACATTATGTCAAATGCGGCACAAACCACAAGTTTTGCTAAATTCCCTTTCGCACTTGCGTCATGACACATCAAATGTGTCGAACGCGAAAGCGACTACATCGAACACGAATGCAGTTGCATCACGGCGCAGACGTTGTTGGCCCTAGAAACTAAAATTTGACACACAAAATGAGAAAATTACAAAGCAAGGCAAGGGTACTTACCGTTGGCTCCGAGCCCTCTGGCCGTCTGAAGTTCCGCACGATCTCTCCGTGATGCTTTGACACTAGAATCACCATCGTCGATGCTATGCCTTTCGCTCTAAGCTTTCCAATTTCGTGAGGTAAATAGTAAAAGTGAATTGACTTTTACCCCTTTGTCAACCTATTTATAAAGTCAAAATGATATTTCCCAACCCAGGTTATTACTGGAGGCTCATTTGACCACCTTTGAATTCCCCATTGACTGTCTTACACATGTCTGAATCTGAAACTGACTGCGCCATTGTTTTTTTGGTCATCGGATTGATTTATCGGGACCCTTTTCAAATTTTTCTATCGCCGACCCAAAATTTGAAAAATTTCCTGAGGGGGCAATGATACTCTGTACCTTTATTGGGGCATTTCTTTGACTTATTTTCTTTGTCATAACTTGACAAGTGACATTATGACAAAGAGGGGCAAAATGTAGACACCTAAAAATGACCTAGGCCTACAAGCTTCATTTTTACCACTTTCGTCCTAGCATAATTATGACATTTAATTATGTCCTTGGTCCACATTCGACTATTAATTAAATAATTCATAATTATTTAATTAATTCATGTCCTTTTATTCTTCATGATTATTAAATAAATAAATTTTATTTATTTATTAAATACATCATTAATTGTCTAAGTCTTCCTGAATTAAATAAATTTCTTAATTTATTTAATTACCTCCATCATATATTTCTTCCTGATTATTAAATAAATAAGTGTTATTTATTTATTTAATATATCAATTAACTATCACACTAAATAAATTTATTAATTTATTTAATTATCTGCCTTATCTTCTTAAATAAATAATTACCTTAATTATTTAATTACTAATTTCACTTTTTCTCTCATTTTAAATAAATGAAAAGATGAAAATGATTTCATTTTATTAACTCCCACTTTTTAGTAAATAATCTGAAAAAGATTATTTACTTGTCACACAAAATCATCATTTTGAATTAATTAAATTCAAAAAGATATTATTCTTCCAAAAATCAAGTAATTTTATTTAATTCTTGATTTTTCCAAATATGATCTTCAATCCAATCAGGCAATCCTTATCTTCTTGATTTTCGAATATCTTTTATTTCTTCTAATTAATTACCTCATTTATTCTCCACCATTGATGTGATTTTCTCAAATTGCATCTTGGCCTCTCATTTAAGGATTTCTCCCTAACCCTAATTAGGGATTATTTTACAGAATCTTGGCCATTGATTCTAGGGTATTTGTCATCTTCTCATCCTGGCCACACATACAAAATTGTAGTTTCTATAAAATGGCAATTTTGTTCTTATTTCGGATCTCAGGCTCATTTTGTCAACTTAGATTTTTATTATTGTCATTTGTAGTCATTGTCATTTTTAGTCTATTGTGAAGTCATTTTTTTTATATACAAATCCTTCAACATTTGCATAGGGCTTTGGCATTAGTTTAGGTGCTCATTTGAAATCTGAGGGCCTCATTCGATTTGCTGCAAACTAGAAGGTGTAACAAAGGTGAAGCATGGAAGATGAAGATTTATGGTAACATTGTTCCTTTATTTTCATGTTTATTTCCTTTGTAATTTGTTACTTCAATGGATTTGATGTTTATTATCTAATAAGTTAACAATCTAAATTTTCCATTGATACACACTAAGTGGTATTGCATAAAATATAAGCCCAAAACCATATTCTAATATTAACTTTAATTTACATATTATAATACCTTACATTAAAACACATGTAGAATGTCTCTATAACTTATAAGTATCCAAAAGAATGCCTATCCTAGTCTGATATTCACATTATAAGATACAACACAACTAAAATATATATTACATTATTATGCAAGGTGTACAACACACATTTCTCAAGATTCTCCCAGTTGTAAAAATTACATATGGGGTTGCATAAATGAAGTTGGTTCAAATACACAAGTGTAGATTAGAATTTTAAACTTTTAAATTTTAAATTTTAAAAATGGGCCCACATTGACCCCTTTCTTTTTAGTCATTATTTATCAATTCTAAGCATGATATATTTAAATTGTGTGCTAGGATTCATAAAACACAACTTCACTTCACAATCATAATCACATCACCAAGTTCCTCTCTACTTATATTTTAGTTGTTCCCCCTTTGCATTCTCGTAAGCACTATAACTAATCTAAGATATTTAAATGGATTAGTCTTGTTTGAAATGTGTCTTTGGTGCTTGTGTTTTCCCCTTTCCTTGCTTCAATAAATTTCCCAAGTTCAAAATCCCAAATTGGCTAAGTATAAGGGCAGTCTTCCTTTGGTTCTTGTCGAACCTCATGCTTCGACAAGAACCTAGAACCAATGGTTCTGGTTCAAATTTTTCTCTCGTTCACCAACTTGTGAACCTTTGTACCTTATCAAAATTTATTAATTGTTCATTGGTGATTCCATAAGGTTTAAGAACCTCCCAAGGTTCTCAAAATTGGTCCAAATATTGACAAGGTCTATTGATGGTGGAAGGGGATGTGAAGAGAGACAAGTTTCAATTTGGTTTGAAGAATTCTACTAGTTTTGAAACCCTTGATGACCATTGAAAAGGTTCTTGGAAGCATCCAAACATCAACAAATTCTTTTGATATATGTCTAAGGTTGTGGAAGATTAGATAAGGGTTAGTTTTCAAATAAATGAGAGCAATAAAAGTTAAAGTTTCAAAAATTTCAATTCATTCTAGAACTTGTGTCAATCCCTTGATGAGGCTCTCAAACCCCATAAAGCCTGTGTTCTTAGAACTTGTTACTTTTCCTATAGAGCTTCCACACACAAAAAGAGAACCAAAAGGAAAATGTTAAAATGAAAAGATAAAGGAAAAGATAAAACTAAATGACAAGGAAGAAAGGAGAAGATAGGAGAAAGAAAGATAAAAAATTTTAAAGGTTTGTATGGTTTCTAAACCATTGTTAGTTGTCAATGAGGTTTCAAAACCCCATAAGAGCTCACAAAAGGCCTCAAAACTTGTCTTTTCACCAACACCAACTCACAACAAGTGGAAAAAAGGATTGGTATTGATGCTTTCTTTCTTCCACATATTTCTATAAAACCATTAATGAGTGTGTACTATTCAACAACCACCTACTATGTTGTGGGTTCAAAAATCATTGTTTATGATCGACAGGGTTAGGTCGATGTTGCAAAACATCCCTTCCTAACAACAATTCATTTCCTAGGCCAATTATTTCTGATGAACTTCCTAGGTGGAATTGATTGACCAACAAGTTATAAATGAAGAATTTTATTTCCCTAGCTCCATTCTAGATATCATAGCATACAGTATGCAGATCATTTGATTGTGATGGTGACTAGGATTTTTTCTCTTGCCACCTTTTCTCTCAATTCCAAGTGCCTCTTTAGAAGAATAAAAAGAACAACATGCACATTCTTCAAGAGTTCCTCATTTTAATTTCTCTACTATGGACCTGAATATTTTTCATATTTACTTGATATTGTAAACAAGTCCAAGCCTTTGAATCAATAAGATTATTATTTTACCTCTTCTCTCCTTCTGATGTATTGTGTGAATATTTCTTACATTCATATTTGGATGTGTTATTTTCCTTTTAGATATATATGTTGTGTATAATCCTTGTCTTACCTCCATTCTTGTCTAAGAGAGTTGATAAAAAGAGACTTGTGTGAGCTTTGGTAATCCTCATTAGTTCTTTGTGATTTTTTCAGCAAGAGGAAACACATTTAAATTTAGGTGCATCACCATCCATTTCCTTTTCTATATTCCTTCTTCTCCCTTTTATCCCTATAAAATTAATAGAATATGATAAGATTTTAGTTTTATTTTATGTTGAGTTGGATCAACATTTTACATCTAGATTTAGAAAGGAATCCAACCTTCTCTAGAGGTCTTATCTCAACTGCAAGGTCCCACACCTTGAGATCATTCCAATGTTTCACTAAAATTTTGGTTTGTGTCTAGAAAGTGTGTGATTTTATGTGATAACAAAGACCTCATAAATGTAAGAAAAAAAAAGAAAAAAAATTAAAATATTGGCCAATTTTTCCACTTAGGAAATCTAAGATGGTTTATGGATCAAACTACTACAATTTTTTGGTTGCATTAGTTTCAACCTCAATTGTGTTGGTCACTTAATAAGAATTTATTTACTCTATATAAATTAAATTATAAAATTATTTTATTATGTGATATGTAAGAAAAAAAAAAGAAAAATATTTAAAATATTGGCCAATTTTTCCACTTAGGAAATCTAAGATGGTTCATGGATCAAACTACCAATTTTTGGTTGCATTAGTTTTCAACCCCCACTGTGTTGGTCACTTAATAAGAATTTATTTACTCTATATAAATTAAAGTATAAAATTATTTTGTTTTCTATTTCAAGGACTATCAAATATCTAGAATGGTGTTGATATGTATATCAGATGTTGGAAAAGGATATAGGCTCCAAATCACACCTCTTCCAATATCACAATAGAATGGACTAAAATGATCTCACAACCACATGGCTACTAACCTTAATAGAAGAGATAGAATGGTGGATCAAGGTTTCAAATTCTTTGGTGTGTGAGTGTGTGATAATGATTATTTGATTACTAATTAACTTAATTTGATAATGCAAGGGTGTACCTAAGTTAAATATGAAAATATTAAAAAATGAGATGATTGCTAGAAAACATAGAACTGATAAATAGAAACGAAGTTCAAAACAAAAAAGGGTGGACATAAAGGAACTTGGCATATTATTAATTTGGAATTGATTTGGCTGGATAGGGGCACTAGGCACCCTAGACTAGGAAGTAGATACTCATAATTAGATCTTAGACTCTTGTTGCTCCTTTTTTATAGGCTCTTCTTCTCCAGACTCACTATCGGATCTTTGTCTATCACTGATAAAATCCACTTTCCCTAATTTGTTGACTTGTAGGACTTGAATGCTCAAATGAACAGATAGGTCTTCAATCCTCTCCAAATTCGCTTCAAATATGTAACCTACACACAAGGAAGAGGGGAAAGGGTTGTTTCATATAGGGGCTTGCCTAAGTCAAACCCCATTTTGGTATTTCTACCTCCACAACAGCTATGATAATGTAAAAGAGAGACTACCCTTGATCATATAGAGGCTAAGTAATAAACAAGTGCTAAATTGACAATTGATGCAACTCACCACTCAGATCTGCATTCCTTGATGGATTAAAGTCATTGTACTCATCACCTACAAGGAGAATTGGATGCTTGATTTGAAGTCTTGCAAGTGTTAGTACTCAAAAAATAAATAGACATGAAACATAAGCAAACTCACTTGATAACATGTGATGCATTGCTAACATGATGCTTGACTAAAATAATGTTTCTATAATTTTGCTCTTGACTCTCTTAGGATGCTCAATTATGGTCTCAATTTCCTTATTTTTTTCTCTCAAAGTTGCTAGGATTTCTTATGAAATATTCAAATGATGAAAAAGACTTGTATTTATATGCACTTCCTTAATTTCCCAAAAATCAAATATCGATAGCCAAAAAATGATTTTGGATTTTTTAAATGTTAAAATTCCAACACTGACATATTTTAAATTTAGCCAAAATAGGTTGGAAAAGGATGTTGGGCACCCTAGCCCAGACCTATCATTTTGGAGCCTTAAGCATTGATATTGAATATTAAATATTTATTTTCAATTCCACTTTTGATTTTTTGAAAATTATTACTAAACATGCAAATTAAATGCACAATTGGGTCCAAACACATGGAGGGTGGGGGGCTAAATCTAGTGTAAAATTATCAAGGGTGACAATTTACAATGCTATATATATACCATGAATCAATTTAGCATCTCATCTACCTCATTTCATTTTGATGTTAACATTATCTATAGTCTTGTCAAATTATCCTATAGAATTCTATCTTGTTTGTAGTATAATATTAATTATATGTAAAAATAATAAAAGAAACAAATAAAATAACTAGTAAATATAGGGCAATAAAAAGACATGGTCAAATAAGATAATAGTGCATTTGGAGAAAATCCAACATGGTAGAAAAATTAGAGTATGCATGTGGCATCTCACTCATTATTCATTGTTATATCATGGAGATTTTCATTAAAATAGTCTTACGAGTTTACACAAACAATAATTTACAACTTCCCTTGTCTCTAATATACCCTGAAATATATAAGAATCTTATAAAACATTGTCTATATCCTTTTTATATAGCAATAAGATTTCTCCCTCTCAACCAACTAAACCTTCAAAATGAGTATTTAGCTACCTCTTATCTTTCTCTACCTTGTACCAATGAGAAATGGATCATTTTTCCCTAAAATAGAAATGACCACCCCTACATAAATACCAACCCATCCAAACATTACATGGGGACTTGAATGAATTGTATTTAAGCCTTAACAACCTCTAACATGGATAAAATGAAGAGTTTATTGTATACTAAAACAACATAAGACACCACAACTTGATATAAGACAAATAATCATGGTTGTGAAGGAATAACCTACTTAGAGGATATTTTTTACCCAAAAACTATCCTGTACAAATAAATAATAAACTTAACCTTTTCCCAAGTCAAATAACCACAAAAAAAGAAGTAAAAACTATCATTTTCATAATCTTCCACCTTTAAATGGGTTTTAACAATAGTAACTATTATAATATATTTAAAATAGATGAAGATATAGATACTTGACACTACAAGTCTCCCAATGATATTCCAAACTATCATAAAGAATATGTAGATGCATTTTCTCCATTCTTATGCTTGAAACATAACATTCTAGTATTCTTGATATTGCTTAAAATGATAATAATAATAATTACAATTACAATTATGACCCTAACAAGAGATTAATGCTCCAATAATTTTACATGTGATTAAAAAACTCCTCACATAACCTCGTACCTTTTATGTGTAATATTTAGTACCTATAATAACCTGTTATCACTTATTGCAACCCACACAACTCTTGTAGCAATACACACAACTCTCATAGAAACTTACACAATACATAAAGAAAACTACATCATACCTATGATAGCATGCATGATTCCCATAGTTGTAAGTGCCTAAAAAGGGATAAGCACAAATGGAAAGTCTAATGATAATTTGATGGCCTAACACACAACCCATGTGGAATGAATACAAATCCTTCTCAAATAATTATAACATGGTAGAAGTGTTAAATTAACCCTTAGGACCTCTCTTACCCTTTGTTGTGTGTTTATTACTCATTTTATAAAAAAAAACACATTTTATCATTTATTGAAACTATTGTGTCATAAAATTGCACCCCTTGCAATTTCACCTACATTTTTGCATCCACTTTATTTTCCACTCCCTTAGTATTTGTGTAGGCTCATTTTAGCACTTGCATCACCCTTTTCCCCCTCAAGATGCTCAAGACCCCTTTTCGGAAGCTAGCCTCTTATGTCAGCTTTGTGTTAAACCTTTTATTTTCCTCATTCCCATTGTTCTTGAGCATGATTTGTCTGGACACTAGCATGTCGAGGGGACATTCATGCACCACACTAGCATCTCATGACATTTCAACATTCAAACAATTGTTTCTAAGCATGTTTCCACTTGTCACCTACCTTTGTCGATAGAAACGGCTTGAGACACCTTATAACGACTCAAGAACCTTCTTTTCCCTCCTCTTCTCTCTTTTAAGTCTATATTTTCATTCCTATGGCAGTCTCTTAGTCTTTCTCTCTTTCTCTCAATCTCGCACAACTGTCTTGCTTGCTACAACACTCCCACATTCTTACAAAACTCTTTGCAACTCTCTTGGCTCTCATAGCTTTATCTTTCTTTCTCTCTCTTTGGCTTCCTCAAGCCTTGTAGGTAATATCTACTTATTGTCTTATGTCTTTAAGAATCTTGGGATTTTTCACATCCCTCGTGTATGCATTTTACTATCTTGTCTATTTATCTTTCTATCTATCTGTCTATTTGGTTGTTTGTGGAGGTGGAAACACTGAAACAAGGGTTTGAATAAGGCAAGCCCCTAAACAACCCCAAAATTTCCTATTATGTATGTAGGTATTGAAGACATTCCATTGCTAGAGGCTTCATTGCTTGGTCTATTGTGAGTACTTTCTTCCTCTCCTTTCATTTTATCATTTACATTCCATTTATTATATATTTCATTTAGTTTACATTCTCTTAATTCTATTATTTTTTATTATTTATGGGTCTATGCAAGATCATGGGGGTCCAAAAAGTGGTGATGTGAAAAAAAAGGCATTTTTAACCCCAAAAACGCAAAATTCTGCTTTGACTTTTTGTAGGCTTGGGTAGAAAGTACATAGTGTTAAAGCTAAAACTAGACCAAAACGGATATCCATTTTTCTTAGGTCAAATTTTATAATTTTGTCAAGTTCGGGGCCGACCAATATTTTTATTTAATATATTGTAATATTTTTTTAATATATTTATAATAATGTTTCTAAATATATTTATCATATAGCATGGATATTAAATTAAAAAATATTATAATAATGTTTTTCAATTTAATATATTTATCATATAGCATGTATATTATATTATAATGTAATATATATAATATATTATATAAAATGATATCTTACATTTCAAAAAACATCACCACTAATTATATGGTCGAGTCCTGGACCCAACCATATATTAAAAAAACTACATAAAGGAAACAAATATCTATTTCAAATAAATATCTTTTTCCTGTTTTATATAATCAAAAGCAAAATCCTGAGAGCTCATTTTTAGCAGTTTGAGTGCAAGTTTTCTACTCCACAACTTGGATATCCATTTGCAGGCTAATTTTCTTGCTCATATCAACCAAATTTGAAAGGTATATTTAGATTTTTATGTTTTTTTTCAATTTATATTGGTTTTTTTTTGTGAATTTTAGTCAAAAATAGAATATTTGATAGGTTTTTGATTGCATTAAAATCATTGTTAATTTTGAAATTTTGTATCAATTAACAGGATTAAAATGGTTGATCCCAACCCTACTCAACATGAAAACATTCAACTGGATCAACATGAAAACCCTAACCCCACACAAGATGAAAACCCTCCAAACCCTCCTTCACCACAATTGTTGTTTCCAAACCAAAACATGCCAACAATACATGAATCTATTCATAGAAACTTAGATCAATTGAGAAATGTATGTCGAATCTATGAGACACTCACTGAGCTATCAAACACGAAAAACACTTTAGAAACAATCATTTCAAATGTTGAAACTTTGGCAACTCAACACAATATATTTGCATAGTGGCAAGAGGAACAAAGGAAATTTTATGCCAATGGGTTATCATATGATGAGGTGAGGGCACTTGATATTGGAAAATCCCAATTAGCCTAGTTATTTATCAATCACAGAATAGGACAACCCATTAATGTGTGAAAGCCAAAATTTTGAATTAAATAGTGCACCCATAGAGTCATATTAGATAATTTTTGGATACGTTGGTGGATGGCTTTTGATAAACCACCCAACAATAATCTTGATGTCCCTCATTATTTTCTCTGAAAATTATATGTTGAGTTTGTCTTAGGGAGGCATGTCAATTACTTTGACATGCGATATTTCCAAGCTGTTGGTAGAGGGATGACACAGGATAGACCTAGAGCATGATGAGTCACCCTCGTTTGTCTTGCTCTACCTATTACTGCCCTGACTCCACTACCTTACCATGAGATTGCTTTAGATGCAAGGACTTGGAGCATTTATGCCTTACATCCATTAAGTGATCATTTGGTCATGTAGAGCCATCATGTTGTGCAACCATCTGACGGTGCATCCCATCATCATGATGATGCACTTGATACATCCCAGCATGATGGTGGTGCACCTATTGCATCAGCTCCGATTGGTACACTGTCATTAGCTCCAACTAGTACACCATTCTCTTCGACACATATTTTTGTGCCCCATCACTACATGACATGCAACAATTTATGTTTGGGTCCTCTCCAATGGTCCACTGAGGCTCCCATAGACACATTTGACTATGAGGTTCCATATATGTCAGATATAGGACTTGATAGAGCACAGAGTGTACCATTTGTAAGAGAGACATCGGCTACCAAGGACGATGTGGGAGCATCGATAAGACTTAAAGCAATTTCATAGTGTGTTTTATCTAAATTATTTCATATTTTATAAGAGATATTTGTACTAATATATGTTTATGTGTTGGAATCTCTAACAGTTGCTAACAAAGGAGCAGATTACCCAAGTGTAGGAGGCTACACAATCAGCCATTTCATTTTCCCTAGAGAATCAGTATATGGTATTATTTAAATTGTCATTTAAATGTTAATTTTTTAAATCTATCATGTTTAAATACATGTACTACATAGATTAATAGTCTAATATAATCTTGTCTTTTTATGTAGCAATCTGGCTCTTTTACAACCATGTTGACTGGGGATGACCCATTGGATGAAGCTGCACAACAAGTATATATATATATATATATATATATATTCTCGATATTATGATTATATGTGCATGTGCATTAAAATTGTGTTACATTCTTGTCATTTTTTATATAGGAAACCATCTTAGATGCTTCATCCACCACGAGCCCATCTAGTGTCGTAGCATCACAAAAGGTATGTGTTTATTTTATATTGCAAATATTTATGTTTAGATAGGAGTAGATATATTTTTAGTAAAAATGATTATTTTTCAACAGTTATATGTTAATTTGTATCATTTTTTATTTTACCTACTATAGTCCTCTGCCCGACTCAACACTGTGACGAGTCTAGGACCATTTATTTATAGGAGGACTCCTAATCATCCTAAGCAACAATCATATGCAAAGCATCTTGCAAAAAAGAGAGCAAGACTTGAGGTAAACAACAATTGCATTATTGATATAATATAGTACATGTATAGTGATTTTGATGTTAAATTCATAATTTATAAATGATAGTACATATAATTTTCTATTTACTATTCTATCTTGTCAACCATTCACATAATTAATCTAATTTGTGGTTTGAATTGTTATTGTGCAAGAAGCTTCAGATCAACCAAGTTCTTCGAGGAGGCTTGATTTTGATGGTCCAACACAGGATTAGGATTTGATATAGATTGATATGTACTTAGGGTTTGCTAGATCTTGAGATGACATATATGCCACAATTTGTAAAACTTGTTCTGAGTACGCATATATATCAAATTTGTATATGCACAAACACAATTATTCTACATTTTGATATATAAGAATTGATTTTAAATCTAATTTGTTCCCCATGTGCATGTCTTTCTACTTTGAATCTTCAAAATGGAATGTATAATTATCTTAGAATGGTTTAAATTTATGATCGATAACATGTTATAAATTAACGAAATTGCATTTTAATAGAACTTATGAATTACAATTGGTAATCCATCTATGTTAGAGTTCATTCATATTAAGGTTCACATACATTACATTCCATGAAACCACATTTCTTTGAGGAGATTTTTTAAACAATTTACTGCCTTTTCATTTGTACCACATTTTTCATACATGTCTACCAAAACATTTTTATCAAACAGTCAATTTGAGAATACACATGATTTCAAGCTCTGTTGAATGAATTTTCATTTGACATTATTTTGTTTTTTGAACCCCTGTAATGAAGTGGGTAGCTGATTTTTATTTCAAAATAAGTTAAAATTAACGAAAAATGGTATGAGAAGCACTGTATAATATTTGTTGAGAAGAATTGTTCAAAAATATGCCTCAAAGAATTGTGGTCTCATAGACAAGGAAAAAAATATGAAAAGAGCAGCTTATGGCAGTCTTATGGCATTGATTCTTTTGATTGATTAAAAACTTCAAACAAATGGATACAACTTAATGAAACATATGTCATTATAGTGTTCATTCAAAAGCAATATAACCAGCTTGATAAAAATCAATGTCACTTAATATTCATTCAATCTTAATAACATGTAAAAGGTATAAAATCATCTTGAATAAGAATCACTATCTTTCAACCATAGGGGTTTGATGCAACATTCAAACAAATTCCTTACAACTAAACAAGATACATGTTCATTAGATTGTTCATTTGAAAACTATACAATAATCATGATCAACAATTAAGACATCACTCAACTAGGCCATGTTGTTAGAGAGTCTATTGAATGAAAAAAGTCCTTTAAAGCTAAGAAGAAAGAGTTGTTGGAAATGATTGAAGTGCACAGGATCCAGGAGCTTGAGGTGGCCAACACCTTAAGCAGTATGAAATAGTGTTTCTCTCTCTTTTTGACTACTATCTATTTTCTGTTGGATCTTGGTTTTTTTCTTATTGTTTTGTTGCTTTGATGTTGTTGGGTGTTATTGTTAGTTTATTATTTTATCTCTCGTAACAAAACCCTTTTAGTCTTGTTTTTATGGATTATGGTATGTTGTTGGTGTCTTATGGTAGTTTCTTTTAAACATAATTTTGTATCTTAAGTTGTAAAGGGTTTCGGGTCCCTTCAAAACCTGTTTTTCCTATATAATCAAAAAAATTAAGACATCACTCAATCATGATGCAACCATTAAACAAACCAAATACAACTTCATGTCATGCACGTCATTTGACCTTCCACATGCAATTTGTATTATCGTAATGCACAACAATGAATGTTGCTAACCATAAACCATCAATAAGCAAACTAGACATACTACATGGGCTTGATGTACACTAGTCATAATGCACACTTCACACAAAAGCAATAACACTGATATGATATTGTCATATATGTCAATCAACCTTGAACCATACCAAACTTGATATATCGCAATTGTTGTCATTTATGCCATTCAACCTAATGCAAGTGAGGATTTGTATTTGGTAATAATTTGTGCATGAAAATAAAGTGAGAGATGATAGTTAAGGTGATTTGAACAAATGAAATTGTTGTCATAAGCATTGAAAACTCTATCAAACAAAGGGATCTTGTTGTCCTAAGTGTTGAAATTGAAGCAAAAACAATTGAAGACTAAAATTAATCACTTACAAAAGGAATGAAAAGATAAGAAGAATATTGTATCGTCAATGAAAAGGAGGTTAGTCTACTTTAAAAATAATTCTAACATGTGTGGATGGGTATGTTTAAGCTAGGCATAGTCCTACTTCAAACCGAAACATGCCAAAATAGTTAGAGCTACACTGGACCGATGATATCCCTTAAGAGTCCAAAGTGCAAAAAGGCAGCAATCTTTGATGGGATATTCCTCAAAGACCATGACGCTTAAAAAATATATGTCTGAGGCTACAGGATTGTGTTGGGACCCTCTACAATAACCTCTCTAGTTTTTTGCTATCTCAAATGCATTTTTCCGTGGTTACAACTTTTCAGTTGAGGAAAAAGTTGTCAGATGCAAGCAGTGTAAAGTTGTGAAGTGGTGCAACTTTCGTTCTGCAACTCATACGACCAAATGGACTATTCCAAAATGTCCATATGGGTATGTTTATGCTATGAATGGTCTTATTTTGTACCCAAACACATTGAATCAATCTGAGCTACGTTTAATCGACTTGATCCCTTAAGAGTCTAAAGTGCAAAAAGGCAGCAATCTTTGACGGGATATTACTCATAAACTATGACACATACTTTTTGTTTGAGGCTATTAGATCATGTTGGGACCTGCTACAATAACCTCTCTCAATTTTTTCTATCTTGGAGGCATTTTCCCATGGTGATGAGTTTTTAGTTGAGGAAACAATTGTCAGATGCAAACAATGTAAACTTGCAAAGTGGTGCAACTTTCATTCTACAACTTGTATGACCAAAAAAAATATTTCAACACATCTGTATGGGTAATTTTCTGCTAGGAATGGTCCTATTTTACACCCTAACACGTCAAATCACTCTAAGCTACATTCAACTAGCTTGATCCCTCAAGAGTCCAAAGTGCAAAAGGCAACAATCTTTGATGGGCTATTACTTAAAAACTATGATGCTTACAAACTTTTTTTTTTAGGCTACGAGATCATGTTGGGACCCTCTATAATAACCTCTCTCAGTTTTTGCTATCTCAGAGTCATTTTCCCCTAGTGACA